>CAJUYG010001032.1:44647-82820 GCA_910591675.1 Galerucella calmariensis
GCATGTTACGGACGATTTTCAAACTAGTCAATTGATGTGCTAGAACAAACCTTATAAATCACCTCCTGTAGATGGAACACCCTGAATACCACAAGTGCAAACAATAATTTTTGGGGCTCGGAGGTTATCCACATCTATACAAGCTTAAATTGGAGTGATTGCTGTAAGATACGATTTGAACAAAATACGATAACCGGCAAAATATTTTCATTAGTAATTTATTGTGAAGATTCACAATGTATTTTGATTCAAATGTACTTTTTTACTAACAAGATTACTTTAAATATTCCTACTTGTGTATTTGTCAATAACAAAATCCCCGAAGATCCAAAGTATCAATACCAGAAAATATCAAATTATGCTCAACAATCAACAAGACTATCCGCCCGGACAACTGATAAGTTCGTATTATCCGCCAGGACAACTGATAAGTTTGTATTATCCGCCCGAGCAGCGGATAAGTACGTACTATCTGGCTGAACCAGGAATGGTGGCTCTGTAGTGCCACGTTTTCCATCTCTGCGCAAAAAAATGATTCGATTAACCACCTGATATTCATACTTGATAAAACCTTCGAGATAACAATCAAACGAGTAAAACTGAGCTGTTTTTATCGCAAGCACGCAGGTTACACAGGCACTGCACATCTCTTCAATAATATTTTTTTCTGTCAAAAGTGCTGCAAGTGTCTCTTTCAATCATCAAACAACGATACACAGTATGAGCCGAAACTGTGTACTAAATCGTAAGAATTAGTACACAGTTTAGTTACTTTAAACCCTCAAAGAGACGCGGACATATTATATTTAGGGGGAGGGACATTTCATGATCAAGGGGCTGATGATTTCAGTGTAGCCGATGTGGACGAGACGGAAACGTCCAAATTGGGGGGGCCAAAGGTCACAGTTTCTCCTTGGCTGGCACCCAGATGTTTGGTCCCGATTGTTCTGTGATCACTTCCTTCACTTGGTTATAGATGTCTTCGGGAGTATCTCCTTGTGTAACAGCTGTGAATAATTTAATAGATTTATTAATGTATACAATTTAAAACTTATATACAGATCTAGCCACGATGGGAACCAACCAATAATCTATGGAGGATGAAAGAATGACCTCGATCTGTATAATCTGTATAATATAGCAAAGCTGCTCTTAGTTTGTCACTTCCGGATTATGAACTTATTGCGATAAGTTCTCCAAATGAAGTGGAAAACCTATCTGAAACGAGGTGAAAAGTTCACAAAACCTTAACTTATATTACCCAAAAATTTCCGTTCAAGCCAATGTGTTTCTAATCCGAAATTGGTAAACTAAGAGCTATACTACTACTGCTACTACCACAGTATAGGAACGAGCCAGTATGTTATCTCGTGACGTCACACTCCCGAGTTCTCTGTGACCTCCAATTCGTTCGGATGAGTAACTCACACGGCGGCCAGTGCTGTGCTGCGATCCAACCAAAGTGCAAGTGGTGAATTTGTGAATAACATTATTTTTTATACAGGGCTTATATTTTTACGGCTTTTCGGACAAACAAACATTATTATTTTTATAGTTTATAAGCATTTTTTTGCAATGGATACCATTAAAAAGAAGAATACGGGTAGTGTGTGTGTAAACCAATAAATATTTTGTATGAGACTATTGTTTTATTCACTCATCAGTGTACTTTTCTACAATATTTACGAAAAAACAATTTAAAACTTATGCTACCTACGCCTATGGAAAAGTAAAATGAATCGTAAAGCGATCCGTTCAAGGTCATCAAAAGCTCTGGCAATTTATGATTGAAATTTATAATAGTGGTTCGTTTCTATACTGTGCTACTACTATGAATAGTCCATGGCTCACAACCTAATCACTACAATGACAAAATAAACTCCCTCAGTCAAGAATCCTGCACCATGTTTTTGTTGTACCTAAAGTCTCTGTGGATTAATTGAAATGAAAGAAAATTTACCTGTGAAATATTCACCGAATTCTTGCTCCATTTTAATTGCTCGCTCGAAAGTTTTCTTAGCTTGTTCTTCTGTCATTCTTTTATTCATCTCCCTGTAGAAGAAAATGTTGTTCAGTAAAAAATCTACAATTAATAGTTTGTTTATAAATGATTGGAAACGTTTCAAATTGAAGAAAACTGTAAATTATTGCTAATAATAAATATTTGCTGCAAGTTTAAGGGTCACTTGGTAGAGGCCAATTCGTCGCCAAAGTCTTGAAGAGGTCATCATTGAGTCCAAAGAATTTTCAGTGAATTCTTAAAAGATGAGTTAAATATATTTTGGACTGCAAGATTATTTCCTTGGTACCAATACACAGACAAGTTCATGATTTTGTGTTGTTAAATAAATCTTATTTGAAATAAATCTTGAATAGATGAGGCTTTTACTTGATGTGGATCCATAGTAAATTATGAAATCAAACAATTTTATTTTGTTAAAGCTACCTTATATTTAACCTTAAAGTTGTGACGCGTTTCGCTAACACAGTAGCTTTTTCAAACGAATGGAGGTATAATGATAAATTTTCAATCTATACAGTGCCTTAATACTAAATTATACGGATATTTAACAATAAAATTATAATCTATTTACAAGGAAATGAAATGAATTTGTCTAAATATGGGATTAACTAAAGTATTTAACCAGTTTACCTGGAAACTCATTCACAACCATCCTACAGGAACCTTTCTAGGTAAAAAGGTTTAATAAGGAAGAATGTAATATCAAGTTGGTCGTTAAGATTATCTGAATGATTATCTGAATATTTGTTTTTATTTATCTCTAGGGCTTCTAAAAGATTTAATTTGAAGGATTTAGGTTCTATATGCAAAATTTCAAAATTTGAATCGAAAGAATGTTGATTTGCTAATAAATGATTTGAATAGTTGGAATCTGATTTTTGGTTGTCATAACTACGTTTGTGTTCTGAAATTCTAGTTTTAAAATTCCTAAAAGTTCTACCTATATAAATTTTATCACAGTCGTCATTACCACATTTTAATTTATAAACTCCTGATTTATTTAGTTTTGAAGATTTGGATTTGTTGTTTTTAATGAATTTGGATAAATTGTTGTCGGTTTTGAAGCAAATATTCAAGTCTAAAGTTTATAAAAATGATTTTATTTTTAAGGATGGTATTCCAAAGTAAGTTAAGCTTTTAAATTGGTTATTTTTGTTTTTATAAGAAGGAAATACTTGTTCTAGAGTATGTTTTCGTATCTTTTTATTTATGATGTTGTCAATTAAATTTGGATCGTAATTATTATTAACCGCTATTTGTTTTATTATATTTAGTTCTTTATTGTAATTGTCAATATTCAATGGAACTGTTAAAAGTCTATGTATCATACTATTGAAAGCTGCTAATTTATGTACAAATTGTCATGGTTTTGGAAATTGCTCCAATATGGAAGAAAAAAGATGTAAATGATTCGGATGAAATTGTGGATGAAGAAACAATAGAGGCTGGAAATAACATTGGAGACGAAGAAGCTGTTGAAGATTTCAAAGATTAACTAGAGTTGGAAAGGTTTGTCGAGTCTAACGATGAAGAAATGCCATCAAAGAAACAAAAATTAACGTATAGATGAATTCAAGATAATGTATTATTAACGTTTTTAAAATTATTATAATGTAATCAAAATGAACTATCTAAATTCAATAGTACGATTGCAGCAATCACATTTTTTCGATGATTAAAAAAAACTTCGAATTTGAGTTTTTCTCATTTTTTGCATTTTCTGAGAACATTTACCATGGAGATGTATATTTTTTTCAGACTATCAGAAAGTAGACAAAAAGCACACCCGACATTTTGAAAAAAGCTGATATTTTGACGCGAGAATTTTCGATTGAGAATTAGGGTGCTTTTTTGATATCAAGTCAAAATAGGGTGAAAAAAGGGTATTTTAAATCAAATAAATTACAGTGTATTTGGGACATAATAAGGTAAGTTTTCACGAAATTTCGTAAAAAAAATACTTTTTTTGAAAAAGATAAAAATAAAAAACTTGGTTATTTGAATTTTTCACATACATTTTGAGTTTATGTTTAAAAATTGTGGATACAAAAGTTGTAGAGCTTCTTATTACTCGCAACTTTTCTATTTAACTTTTTTCCTTAGGACTTTGCCGGATATCGAGATAAGCAATTTTTTACCCTTAAAAAATCACCACCACTTCCCGAACTTGGATCGCCCGTAATTTATTTTTTTCTTCAATCATATCATATTCCCCTCCTTTTCTAATGGGTTTTATCCTACTATTATTTTTTTTTGTTTCAAAAATTATCGACCCTGGTCTAAAAAAAAGCATTGTTTCATAAATGCACTGTTTCACCCTACAGCTTGCGCCGGCATAGGGAGCGATTTTTATTAGCAACCCTATGTCTTCAAACAAATATTATAAGAAAATAAAGTTATGTCAACCTTTCCTGTAACCAGGATATTGTCATATTTCGTCGAAAAGTAATTTAAACATTATAAAGTAAAAAATACATTGCACAATTTTTGATATTCAATTCACCAAAGTTTTCAAATGATGAAACTTATTTATTTGAATGTTAAAAATTCAATTTCATTTTATTTCAACTGAACTGAAAATGCTAGTAAAGTTTTGATGTTGTTTTTATTAGTTTATATTGATCTACTTACATTATAGATTCTACTGACTTCGGCTTAACAAAAACAGCAATCGGGTACAGTTGCGCCACCTGCAGCCTCTTTATTGCATTGCCGCTAACGTCCAGGATACAGTGCTTACCCTAAATTAAATAAATATTACAATATACACTTATAATCAGATGATATAGTCAGAGGGAGAGGGAGATCTTTTAATTCCGTGAGGAAGTAGAGGATTGGAGTAGAGGAAAATGTAATAGGGTGTGATAATATTGACAGATGACTTTTAGTAGTAGGAAACAAAAAATAAACCGACCACAAGAACACATTTGAAGGAAACATTATTAGAACAGATTTTTCTTACCTTGTCTGCAACTTCCCGCACAGATGCTACTGAAGTTCCATACAAATTATCATTATATTGTCCGGCTTCTATAAATAGATGATTCTGAATGTCTCTCTCCATTTGTTCTCGAGAAGCCACGAAATGGTAATCTCTTCCATCGACTTCGTATTCTCGTTTCGGTCTAGTAGTATCTGAAATAATAATTAAGTATTAGACAACTGATATAAAAATTATTTGTTAAATGAAATGTCAACCAGGTTGCTCAGCGCTCCCATGCAAAGCATACATTAATATTGGGAGAAATAGGTAAAGCCGAGAAAATGAGAAGATCTGACCATTGGAAAGATCTAGTAGGGCTTATACAATCAAAGACTCTTCTGGGTGACTACAACATGTTGAGATCAAATGAATGCATAAGACAAAGTAAAACTGCGCTAAGACTTTTAACTGGGATCCTAACAAGACATTGTCGCCTGAAAAGGCACCTAAAATAGCTCAAAATAGTGGAGGAAGAAGAATGCAGATTTTGTGGCATGGAAGAAGAAACCTCCAACTGCACAGCACTTCAGAATCCTAGAGCACAGCACCTGGGAGATTACTGGATAGAAGAGGAACATTTACCTAAGTTGAAGCCTGCAGATATCCTAAAATTCCCATCCTAGGCCATAAACCGGGTATTTTTTGTAAAAAATGTACGGGAACAGGTATTTTTTTCCTTGAATATGTTCAGGGGTGTCCCCTAAATGTAAATCCAAGTTGGCGTCATGGTGGGGGGCTTCACTTCAGCCGCCATCATGAAAAACACGTTTTATTAAATATCTCGCGAACCGCACATCGTACAACAAAAATTGTGAAGATCATTATTGTAGATAATAATATTTGCCATCTTTTTTATCCGAAACTTTTTTTTGTATAATGCATAGGTTTTCAATTATAGCGCTCCAAACTTTGTTCAATATGGTTTTTACTGAATATTTAGTTAATGGTCAATGATAAATCAAAAATGGTGATAACTGAATTGTAGAGCATGAAATTTCCTATACATTTCATTGGAAACTTTTTCCCGTAGCATTTATAGTTTAGGAGCTGCAGCTTGGTAAAACTTGCTCCTCGTACATTATCAGAGGCAATATTGCTCGTTGTATACGAAAACCATTTCATAACGCATACAATGGCATGGAGTGTTAAAAAAAATGTCAATACAGCTTTATACCGAATCAATTAAAATTATAAATAATGTTGAGAACAACTAATAATTCATCGATCTTTATATTGTTGCTTAAACGGTATCATCATATAAAAGATTGTCAATGTAGCAAAAAACAATAGTGCATCACGCTACATCGTAAGATGTTATTGTTATTCCTAATATTATTATTATTAATTTTAACGTTATGCTTGTATCATGCTATTTTATATTATACAGTATTATTTTATATTGTATATTATATTATTAAAAATGATTTCTTTTTTAATAGAAGAATATGAAGGTTGGTATGCAATTTGAATTCTTAATTTTTTTAATTTAACGTGAATCTGAGTTTTTCGAAAAATCGCTAAGGGGCCGTTCATATAACACTTCACGTTGAAATTGGGATTTTTAGACCCAATCCCCCCGGTTGTCACAGTGTGTCACACTTTCTGTTACCCCCTATCAATATTACGTCACAAAATCCAAATACACCCCTCCTAAAAAAATTTGATTGAATGTACATACATTTATAAGTTTAAAAATCTGTATAATTTACTAATACGAAATGAGTGACTTCTATCATGACAAAAATTTAAAAAAAATACTTTAGTAAAATTTTTAGAAGTCGCGAATGTCACGTTACCTTTCGACCCCCGGTCCCCCCTTGTAACCTCTTGTCACACTCACTAAGACCCCTCCACCCCCCTTGTGTGCGAACGTATTTTATGTTTCAATTGTTGCACATTTTGTAAAATACTGTGTGTAGCATACTGAGCTAACAACCAAGAGGTCCTAGGTTCGAAACCCGTTTTGGACCTGGGTTTTTCCCCTTTCTCAAAATAATATTTAAAAGTGCTTATAAATCAAATAAGTAACGAGAGAAAACTGGACGCAACATAATAATATTGGAATGAACAGAATAATAACACACAATTCGAAAAATATATATAATTTCCTTCATATCTGGTCACATGTAGTTACTGAACATACTTGCAGCCCTTTGACCGGCACGTTTAACGATAAGTCACAAACAGGCGAGGGAACGACCCTAGCGCATGATGAATACAGGGTGATTCATAAGTAATGGGCCAAATTGTAAATCTTCGTTCAGAGGGCCAAAATGATAATATTTACATTAACACAAATGTGTTTTATTACGTAATTTTTGTGTGGTTTCATTTTAATATTATTACCAATTATCAATTACGGTTAGGTAAATGTCAACATTCCATGGCATGCTTGTGTCAACAGATTAATGCTACGTCGACCACCGTGAAATGTAGTGTAGTGAATTAGTAAAAATCAAATTTCTCGAGAATCGTTAATATTTTGAAGTACAAAGAAGTATAGCTTTTTTCTACAGAAATGATGGGGCTATCCAACTTAAATGAGTAAGTTGTAAAATAATGAGCGATAAAAAATTTGTAGCTGATTTCATCTAATTCATATGGCGCATGTGGCGACATCTACGAGTTAACTCAAATCCTCTCACACATTTTTGTTTACCCTTACAAAAACTAGTTCATACCCAATTTTCAAGTCATTATGTAGAAAAGTAGCTGATCTATTAACAAAAATCTATTTTATTTTTTTCGCTTTAACATCCTGTACCTCAGTAAGGAGCAGACTAAGACCCATTATTGTTAATGAAAATATCATTATTTTGGCCTTTTGAACGTAGATTTATAATTTGGCCCATTACTTATAAATCACACTGTATACAGCATTATAATCTCGTTTACAGCGTAATAGCTCCTAAACTATAAATGCTACGGGAAAAAGTTTCCAATGAAATTTATAGGAAATTTCATGCTAAATATTCTAAATAAATATTCAGTAAAAACCATATTAAAAAAAGTTTGGAGCGCTATAATTGAAAACCTATGCGTTATACAAAAAAAGTTTCGGATAAAAAAGATGGCAAATATTATTATCTACAATAATGATCTTCACAATTTTTGTTGTACGATGTGCGGTTCGCGAGATATTTAATAAAACGTGTTTTTCAAGATGGCGGCTGAAGTGAAGCTCCCCCCATGACGCCAATTTGGATTTACATTCAGGAGACACCCCTGAACATATTCAAAGAAAAAAATACCTGTTTCCGTACATTTTTTTCAGAACCTTCTTGGACTATCCGGGAAATAGGACTAAGGAGCTACCAGTTTCTGAGACTCCTCAGACACTAAGTGGGAGTAAGGGGACACAATAGATCTTTTAGGTCTCAGTGTCACCGCGAAATACATACATACATAGCTTTGGAGACGAAGATGATCTTCTACATCTTGCTAGGTGATGAAGTAGTAAAGGAAATGCGAAAAGTGGGGTTTTATGACAATTGTTGAGTACGTTTCCTATGACTACTAGCACTGCCGAGCAATATTGAAATAGTATATTAAAGTATAAGTGGATATTATGGTCTTTAAAACACGCGTGATTTTTGGAGCACGACGGCGAAGCCGGAGTGCTCGAAATAAAGCAAGTCTTTTAAAGACCAGTTATCCACGAATACTTTACGCTATTTTTTTTATTGGTGCACTTTGAAATTATAAATACTGGTCTATAACTACTACAACAACAAGAAATGGAAATCACAGATGGAAATAAGAATTAAATGTCAAATGGTTGAATTCGTGATGTATATGATGTATACCTTGCGCGTGTTTTAAAGTTCGATTTAAACACGCTAAGGCGTGCTTTAAATAGGTAAAATAAAACAACATATAATAAAAACATATATTTGCAGCAGCAAGAATTAAGAGTGTTTTAATTGGCTGAGCTCTAATGAAAACATTGTGGTATTTTTTGACAGACTTTCCTTGTTCCTCCCCCAGAAAAAACTTCCCTTGGGTCACTGTATCAACATTTACGACATTTTATTCCACAAGAGCTTCATTCTATATAGCTTCCATATACTGTTTTTACTGCTACTATTAATAGTAGAAAAACAATAAAATAAACGAATGAAATTTCAGCATAATGTTCACCAAATTTCTGGATAAACAGCGTAAACCGGCTGTATGGAAATTCATAAAGATGAATAAAAAACGGGCATTTTAACACAAACAGCAATTTAACAGTGAAACGTTGGTGGAAAGCTATTAAAAAAATGAAGTACGATACTTAGTTTACAATTTTAAAACTACTTTTTGTAATTAAAGCATGTCAGCAGCATGTGTGAATGTTTGAGATAAAAGTTTAACAGGATACAGCATGAAAAAAAACAAGGTAAATAGAACGTCCTATTTTTAAATTTTAATTTGTTTTTAAAAGATAGTGTGTTTTTAGAATTATTTTTTGTATTATTTCTATACTTTTTATGTGGATAACGAGCAATTAGGGAAAATATCGTGTCGCAATCTATCGGTGTATTTTGTAGATATAGATTTAATAATTCAGGAAAGGAAGATAACTGTTTTACTCTAGACCGCTAGATTGCTTCACAGTCTGCTTTAAGCCCATCAATTACTGTCAATAAAAAATTGTTTATATACTTACGTGGCACACAACTTCCAAATTTATCAGGAAACTCCGATATCAAATCGTCATTAATACGATCTTTAAGAGGGCCCAGTACAATAACGGGTCGAGTATAATTTATAAGCAGCTGTTGAACTGGTTCATAAGACAGAACGTTTTCCTCGTTGCCTGAAAAGAACAGGATGAACGTTTTAATGAAAATTATTTATAATAAATTCGAATTTCAAACTATGAAGCGGATATAATATATTGTTATATAAAATTGTTCGGAACAATTTGCCAACCAATTTGTAAAAACAATGTGAATTCAGTGTTAATAAAGGGTATGAGAAATTATTTAATTTTAAAAGAAAGATGGGAGCAAATTGTTCGTATATATTTGACAATAAGTGATCTTTTTAGTTATTTTTTTTAAACTTTTGCTGTTATTAATTTAATAATCTTTTTAGTTTTTAATCTACACTATAAGCGAAAAATTTTGTTCATCCATATTTTTACTACCAAGAAAACTAGATCATAGTATAAGAATTTCATGAAATACAAAAAATAGCTTAGTATGTCCAGTCAAAGTCAAATGAAACGCACAAGACAAACAGCAAAATTCATAAAAATTCAATTAGTTTCAATGATTTATGGTATGTCATCACTAAAATGTATTAGAATTACTTCAATTGTGACCTAAAAAACGTAAATTTGTTTGATGGGGATAGCAGATATTTAGATAATGCAGTTTCAACCTAATCTAGTTGTGAGTTCCATTTGACTTTGACTGTACTTTAAAATTAACTAAGAATTCTACAGAACTGAAGATACTGGACAAGTTTTTATTTAAAAAAAAATTTGAATGATATTATGAAGATGAGATTTAAACCATTTTTTATTATTTTTTAGTCAGTAACATACACTATAGATAGTTTTCTTAGTAACTACTAAAAAACATTCGCAATTGTCAATTTTTTTCCCTAAATAAAAAAGCTAAAAATATGTTAAAAAATCACTAAAGAATATAACAACATTTTCCCTAAAAATTAGTAACACATTTTACCAAAAGCATTGTTTTTCTATCTGTATTAAATAATATGAAATGTGTTATCGTTTTTTTAGGGGAATTATATTCGTTAAAAACGGTTTTAAAAAATATTTAAAATCACATAAATCAAATTAAAAAGTTGCAAATAGGCAAATAAGGTAAAAAATTCCTACTTACGTACAACGCAAAGTACGTCTAAATCTATGTTTTAAATGCATGTTTGCTAATTGTTCTTAAATATGAAAAAAGTACTATAACAATATGCACATACGTTCTAAGAAAAATGTGGCTGCTAAGAATGCTACCTAAAATAATGTGACAACAAAAAAAATTCAGTTTAAAACAATTTGAAATGTTTTCTTTAGATCTAAAACTAAAATAGAAAATAATAAAAATAATATGAAGATAGGGACTAAAATGAAGAAAGTGGGAGCAGAGAGATGTAACAGAAAGGAGGCAACAAAAATATTCATTTGATAGATGTAAGAAAAGGTGAAGAAAGTTAGTAAACGAGATTAAGAAGACGAAGGAGGAAGATTAAGAGGAAGAAGATTAAGATTAAAAGGAAGAAGATTAAGATTAAGAGGAAGAAGATTAAGATTAAGATAGATTAGTATGAAGAGGAAGAAATTTACTAGAAGGAAGATGATGCAGAAAAAAGTCAAGCTTTTAATCTGGTAGCAACGAAAATATTCATTTCTTAGATGAAAGAGAAGGTGAACAAAGTGACTATGAAGAGGAAAGTGACTTGTAGGAAGGTAAGTAGGAAGAGAGTGGGAATAGAGGAAGATGATACAGAAAGGAGGCAATAAATCGGTCGCAACAAAAATTTCATGGATGAGACAAGGTGGAGAAAGTGACTGAAACGAAGAAAGTAACTTAGAGGAAAACAGTGTGAGGAAAGAAAGTTGATATAGTACGAGGTAAGCCTTGAAACTGGTCACGGCAAAAATATTTATTAAATAGAAGGAAGAGAAGATGAAAGAGGTGACTAAGAGGAAGAAAGAGTATCTTAAAGAAAGAAAGTGGGAAGAAAGGAAGATGATACAGTAAAGAGGCAAGCTTTGAGAGTGGTCACAACAAAAATAATTATTTGATTTCTAATTTTTTTCATTTTTTTGATGACGGTCACATTATTTGAAGATCGCAAACGAGTAGATGATTGGTGATTGAGGTGAAGACAATTAAACATATTTGGTTATCTACAAAAATATATTGATTAATTAGCCCACAGAATAAAATTTTGAAATTTTTTTTTTGTCCATTGGTTATGTAAACGAAAAACGAAAAACTATTACTAAGCGAATTTATGAAAAGCCAATTTAGTACGCGAAACTAGTTTTTCAATTAACTCTGTTAGATCGTTTTACTGTTGTTACACAAACATGATTTCGTGGTATAATTTTGATTAATTTTTATGAATATAAAAAAACTTCAATAAAATTATTTAATAATTGAAGATCATACTACTCTATCCAACGTTTTTTCTTTGTCTCTAATTTATATTTAGAGACGCTGAAATCCCACCTCAATCACCCTTAGTACCCAAGGAAGATGGGTGGGATAATAAAATGGCGATATATAGCTGATCGTTCAACTAAGAGCGCAAAAATGATAGGCGCTGTCTGGGTAGTAAAAAATAATTTATATTGGGCAAGTAGTATGATCTGTAATAAGTGTATTTTAAGCATTTTATACCACTAAAACCAAAATTAGATGATCAGTAATCTGTCCAAATTAAATTAAATGTAAAGACGACACGATTCACTTTAAAAAAAAGTCAATCTATAATGGCAGATTTCTTCAAAATGACTAATAATAAAAAATTATAATTTCAAATTTCTGATAAAAGTGTATGTTTGAATTAAAGTTGCATTGAATAGATTGACTTTTTGAAAATTGATAATAGTGCAAGTATATGTAATAAAAAAAGGGGGGCGAAAATTCGAAAAATTTGAAATTTTCAGCCTTTGCGGCGCCACATGCAAACCACAACACTAAAACTTACTAAAATCCCCCAAACCGTCATTATCCTCCAAATAAATTAGAGTTATTTCTTCCATATAGGGTAGTTCGACCCGATATAATATTTCACCTGTATTTTATTGTTACACAGAAAGAAGCCAAAAAAGAAAAAAAAATTAAATAGTAACATTTCTATATGTCGGCCTGTACGTCAAATTTTTTTTAAACAAAAGAAAGTAGATAACCACATCAAATTGAAAACTTTACAGAAAATCAGAATAAAAAAATATAATCAAGTATGTTCTGCTGAATATAGTACCGTTAGTGAAATAATTTGTACCTTTAATACGAATCATTTGAACATACGATACGAAGCGTTATTATCCTTAATACGAACCATTCGTGTGCTAATAAAATCATCCGAACGTTTAATGCGAATCATTCGTATTTTTAATACAAATCGCTCGTCCCGTTTATGTGATTTATTCGTACCGGAACCGTTAATACGAAGCAGTCTTATCGTTAATGCGAATCATTAGTGAACTAGTAAAATAACTCGTACTATTAATACGAATCATTTGTACAGTTCAAACAAAGCATTCTTATCGTTAATACGAATCATTTGTACAGTTCACACGAAGCATTCTTATCGTTAATACGAATCATTTGTACAGTCCACACGAAGCATTCTTATCGTTAATACGAATCATTTGTACAGTTCATACGAAGCAGTCTCATCGTTAATACGAATAATTTGTACAGTTCAAACAAAGCATTCTTATCGTCAATACGAATCATTTGTACAGCCACACGAAGTATTCTTATCGTTAATACGAATCATTCTTATCGTCAATACGAATCATTTGTACAGTCCACACGAAGCATTCTTATCGTTAATACGAATAATGTGTACAGTCCACACGAAGCATTCTTATCGTTAATAGGAGCATTTGTACAGTCCACACGAAGCATTCTTATCGTTGATACGAATCATGTATACAGTCCACACGAAGCATTCTTATCGTTAATATGAATCATTTGTACAGTTCATACGAAGCATTCTTATCGTTAATACGAATCATTTGCGAGCTGGTAATATTTTGTATAATTTTTATTTAACATAATAAACTGCGTCAACTATTAGGGTTATTGGCAGTTCAATAGTTATGAGGATAACAGTCAAATTACATATTTATGACTATGACTCAAGGAATCTCTGCAATGTTGTCAAAATGATTTTTGGTTATATTTCGGACAAAATGGTATTTCAATATTAAAAAATTTGGTGGCGTTCAGGTCAACATATAAAATCGCTACCGTATTGATCGTAACAAAAGTTTCATTGATGCGTTAAAAGATTTTATATAAAAGTATATTCGAAACACAAAATTGGCTAAATTCGATACTGTACCTTCTGTGTTAGCGTCCTCTTGAGTATAACAGAGCATGAAAGCTGTAATGAAAAAGTAAACGTTAAAGATGAAGTGAACAAATTGGTAGATTTTGTCGATTTTTTTTGGCTGTTCGTTTTTAAATTCAGTTTTTTTCTAATTAACCAAAGACAAATAAAAAAAAATAAGTAGTTGTTTCGAGAAATTATAAAAAAAATCTAAAAAATATTCTACCAAAATACTTGTTAGTACCAAACAACACAGTAGTTAGTATAGCAAGCAAAGTCGTTAGTACAAAAAAGAACAAACTATTAATATGTATGGTTGAACAAATTTTATAACTCATAAATTGAATACATATTTGTGAATAAGCAGAAGTACTCTAAGCCTCTTGCAACATTACGTAGGCTCTTCTTTTAGTCAGAATTGGCTAAAATCTGCTTTTTATTGAGAAAATAATAAAAAATCAAATAGTCAGCTAGTAATTTTTTTCAAGTTATAAAAAATGTTTCGATTCCTAAATTGATACCAGCAAGTATAGAAAAATAAAAAGTAATATCGGGTACTTACATTGAGGATTTTTTTCATTATCATTAACGGAGTTAGTGTGGTCGGAATTGGGTTCTAAAGGTATGAAAGAATAAAAAAAAATAAAATAATACTAAATAAACTTGAAAATATACAGCGTGTTTTGTATTTATAGAAATACTCTCACCAAATCTACAAAACATGCTGTTCGAATTGAAAAAAAAGTAGACAAACTAAAAATATTCTTACTCAATAAAAAGGGATCATAATCTTATATACTTATACTTATACTCACGTTCTTGGTCTGATCCGTCCTCAGATTTATCATCTTTACTTTTCATAAATGGAAATTTTCTGCTAAACGAGAAATTTTTCTTTTTCCTATCTAAAGTTGATTGCTGGAAGAGAAATAACAAAAAAAATTCTATAAATCTCAATACATTTTTTTAAAATTAATCTTCTCACCTTATCGAGTATATTGGGAGAATGTCCCTGAAATTTAACCGATCTATCCCTAGCTCTCTGTTTTCGTTCCCATCTTCTTTTCGATGGTACTATTCCCATACCCTGTTCATCTCCAGTATTAAGTACTCGCCTCGCCTGCCACCATTCATCGTCGCTGGCGTTAGTCACGTGAAGAATGTCACCGTATTGGAACGCTAAACCTCGACTAGGCAGTCCGTCATCTTTCATCGGGTCATAGTCAAATAGCGCTCTGAAAAATAATGAGTACACATTTTATTTTACTTTATAAATCGACCCTCTTCCAATTTTTTTCGCACGCCTATGAGTGAAAGAGATTTTGGTGCAATAGTGTAGAGCAGCTTGGAGCTTGGTATGTATCCTGCTTAGAGGCAGTTAGAGGAATTAGAGCAGAAAAAATAATTTACCTGACATAAAGAGATCGTTTTTGTGATGTTCTAAGTAGGGTGCCTCCCGTGACTGGGTGTGCCATTTGTTGTTTGAGGTCATGAATTTTGGCTTCGAATCTGTTGTACTCCTCCGGTCTATACTGCACTACAACGCTTACTGTTTGATTCGTACCCTGTGTGCGAGGAAAAAAAAATTGTCGTTCAATAAGTAAT
Organism: Galerucella calmariensis; assembly: GCA_910591675.1. Taxonomy (NCBI): domain Eukaryota; kingdom Metazoa; phylum Arthropoda; class Insecta; order Coleoptera; family Chrysomelidae; genus Galerucella; species Galerucella calmariensis. Next base: position 60,286 of record CAJUYG010001032.1, read on the forward strand.
TAACAAATTAGACTGTCTCAAAATTAGGTATTTGGAAAAGTTAGTTTCTAGTCCAGTAGGCATTTTAAACCTCAATCTGTGGAAAAATTCCTAGTGAGCTGGATTTTTTTATACACCTTCATTACATTATTGTAATGAAGATGTGAAAAAATCGGCATCGATATCGTGCCGACTAAGAAAGTTATGAAGGTCAAAAGGTCACTAAAATCAGTTTTTCGTAAATATCTCGCGACCTATTGCTCGGAGGTCAATAACATCCATTATTAAAATTGTTTCTAGTGAAATTATCTACAAAAAATGCCCCCTGCATTTTTCTGTAAAATCAACCGTTTTTGGAGTAGAGCGCTGCGAAAGCGAATAGAATGCACTCACATACGCTATTGTATACCGTACAGAGACCTGCCCGTTTATGCCTGCTACTGCCTGTCGGACTGTGTTTAGTTCAGTTAAAAATTATTTCTTGAGCGTTAAACACGTTATTTTAGTTATTTCTACCTTTTTTTTGTATTTTTCACAATTGCAATGAAAAATTATTAATTCCCGAATAAGAAAACCTTTTATTGAATATCATAGACTATGCCTACGGGGAAACCGTGTAAAAAAACGCGCCCGGCATTCTACCTCATAGCTTTCACACCGCTCTACTTCGAAAACGGTTGATTATACAGAAAAATGCAAGAGACATTTTTTGTAGATAATTTTACTAGGAAAAATTTATATAATGGCTGCTATAGAACTCCGAGCAATAGGTGGCGAGATATTTGCGAAAAACTGATTTTCGTAACCTTTTGACCTTCATAACTTTTTTAGCCGGCACGATATCGATGTCGATTTTTCACATCTTCATTACAACACCGTAATAAAGGTGTATACAAAAATCCAGCTCACTTGAAATTTTTCCGCAGATAAAACCTTAAATGGCTGGACTATTATACAAACGTGGTTAGTTTCAAAAGTATTTATTGGCAAATGATTATTTATGAAAATTTGTAAAATGACCGAGTTAAGTTTTTAGATAAAATCATTTTTTCACCTTCAAATAGTATCACGAGATTTACAAGAGCGTAACTTGAAGGGTTTCAGTTTTAAGTATTGAAAATATTCGAAAATCCACTTTCTGAAACCGGAATATTAAATAGTTAAAATGTTCTAACGATCAGTAAGTGGATTTTTTAACCGATACTTCCAAGTTTTAACGGAGCTTGAAAAAACATTTATATCGCGAAATATTTCCATACCTACTGCTTTCGTTGAAAATTTAGGTTAAATTCAATTCTAGTATTCAGAACAATTATTGAAAAATCGACTTAAACCACGTCCACCAGGTTAATCAATAAATGTTTAATTGTCACTACATAAACGACAGTATTAAGCTTTCTATTCGACATGTAAGTACAACATATCTGTCTGATTAACTTAATTAAGGAAAATGTAGAAACTAGTGAAATTCAGTAAACGCCTACGAGTACTAAGAATGTTGTACTGCATAATGGACAGTAAAGATCAAAAAATGTTTAAGAACAAACATTATTATTGTTAAGACTGTAAATTATGATTAAGGGCACATTTCAATTGAAAAATATGTGATTCGGGTTTGAAAAAATGTCTCAAAAACTTTTGGGAATATCCCAATTATAAAAAATGTTCCCTAGAGGTCAATAAATGTCCTAAAAAGTACAGGGTGATCAGTTAAGGGTAGCGAGCGGCCATATCTCATAAGATATTGGTCGTATAGATTTAGAAAAAAAAATTCATGATAGAAGTCGCCAAGAGAAATTGCTGGAAATTATTTTCGAGTTTGTCAAACGTCCGCTAGAGGGCGTAACAACCAACCCTAAGTAGAAAAATGGGATTTTTTATAGAATTTTTCCTAATGAAAGTATACCGATGATATCATTTTCATATTTACTGACTATTCACCTACACTTTTTGACTAAAATGTTTTGTTCTATCTATCAAAATAAAGCGGTGGGGGAAGATCAAATGTTTTTTTGAACAAACCAAGATTTCTCCCGTTTTGCTTGACCGATTTTAACAAATTTGGGCTCATATGAAAAAGCATAATTTACACTACAAAACGCTTACTTGATTTTGATTTTTTGACTTTCTTCTTCGCCACTAGATGGCGTTAAGTGAAAGGGTAGCAAATTTTTGAGTTTTTTTCAAAAAAAACAAATGTAATGGTATATTCATTCTTACATATTTTAAAAGAGGGTACTTTTTCTAAAATTCAATGAAAAAAATTAATCATTTACCTTTTTTTTAAAAAATAGCACGCCACTGCTTTTTATCAAAATGAAAATTATTTTTGTAATTACTTATTAGTTGCTAACAAAAAAACCTGTTGACTTTTTTTTCGTTAGACAAACGGTTTTGGATTGAAATTTAAACCGAATATGCCCTAAATAATAATTTTCGGTATACTGGATTAGAGTTGGATGTGCAACAAGTAAAATAAATAAATAAATAAATAAATAATAACTACTTGGATACTGACATTATTTACCTTGAGTGCCAACGCCGCTTCCTCGTGCGTGGCATTTCTGAGGTTGACACCATTCACGCTCAATATTTGGTCACCTCTTCTGAGCTCTCCACACAAATCAGCAGGTCCGCCGGCCAAGATGAACGAGATAAAGATGCCTTCGCCATCTTCTCCACCTACTATGTTAAATCCGAGACTGGAATTTCCTTTCTGGAGGACAACAGTTCGTATGTCTCTAGAACAAAAAAAGGTCAAGATGAAGAAACATTTATAAATTATGTATTTGTAATCAACTGTTACAGTTTTTAAAATCAGCGATCAAAGTGTTAAAAAATCATTGTAACTCTGGGAGTTCCGGAGGACCTCGACCAAAAGGTACTCTCGCTTTGATGTCATCATATTTAAATAAATATATTTCAAATTAATAGTTTTTCCCAATAGTTTTCCACACTTTTATTACGTTTTTCAATCTAAAACCACCATACTAACTTTTCTTTTACTTCAATTAACCTAATTCTCCTTCTCATTTTCTCTCCTTGCGTTTCCTCGAAAAGTGTATCGAAAACTCCACAATCATTTTACAAATCTGGCACTACTTAGTTCGGGTTTTTGTTTTTCTTTTTTCGAGAAATCAACACGTTGCTCGTTAACAGTTATTTCGCGCCGCCAAAAAAAACCAGATGCAACTATAAAGAGTAGGCAATAAGCGCTCTAACGACAAACTCGAACTGTTTTGAACCCTGACCTGAGGCAAAAATCTACAACGACAATACAGTCGATTGGAAGGGTCCGAAGGGATGTAGAGAAAACACTGTCGAGGGTAGTAGAGGTGGGATAAAAGTCTTTTGACTGTTATTTGATTTGTATGTACAGACGCACACAAATTCCCGTCAGGATAACCACTCTACCTGTGTCATAATTAGGGTACGTTAAGCTGTCACTTGAGTTCCCGTCAGGGTGTAAACTGATCTGTTTGAAAGGTGTTTATTTGGGCAGGGATGAGTTGCGCGCAGTGGTCATTTTCTACCTGAATACGAGTAAGAACACCAAAATTTGGAGCCGAATTGCGCGCAACAAGATAAACACAAAATTAAGGAGATTAAGGAAATATAAAATAAATCAAATGGTAAAGGTATTTGTACCTTTATTTCACGACACCTAACCTAACCTTACCCAGCCAGGGTAAACTATTAGGGTAGTCCCGATAACAGAACAGGTTAAATAAACTGGACGGCAATTCGAGTGCGGGATTAAAATACCTGCAAGTGTCGGACGGGAACTCAAGTGTATTATATTGGTCATTGAGGAACCTGGCGTGAATTCGTGTGCACCGGTATGTACAATAAGCAGTGTAAATTAATTAGCCGGTATAATTTGTGTAAGCCCAGCCGAGAGTGACCCATTTTAAATGCTTATAACTTTTATACCAGTTGTGTTAGCCACCTGCGGTTTACGCCATTCCTTTTCTCTTTGCCTATAGTTTTTTCTAGTTGGTACCAAATTTTGTCTTCAATTATACAGTGGGAGTTAAAAAATTGCCTTTTTTCGACATTAAAATTTTCAACTAATTTTAATGGAACACCCTGTATATTGCAACGCCATAATTAGGAGTCGTGTCCAAGGTATCCATATACCAATAAACATCGGACTTGTACCTTGAAGTTTTAGCAGCAAAAAATTAAAATAGTAGTCTGGATATTTTAGCAAACGTATTTTTTATTAGCATATTTAGAACGATACATTAATAAAGAAATAAATATAAATCTAAAAAAACTGCTGTATATGTTGACCGTTCTGTTCTACGCATTTATGAAGTCAGACCATTAAATGGTTGAATGAATTGTGTAACATATCTTGGGGAATCGCTTCAATTACTGCACGAATATTCCTCTTAAGATCATCCAAATTATGTGGAAGGGGGTTATAGCACCTATCCTTGACATAACCCCATAGAAAAAAGTCTGGAACTGTCAAGTCAGGAGAGTATGGTGCCCATTCTATAGGGCCTCTTCCTATCCATTTTTCCCCAAATGTCATATCTAGTGAGGCTCTTGCTATTAAAGAATAATGAGGTGGAGCACCATCTTACTGAAAGTAGACCTCATCCAAGATACCCTCATGTATTAACTGTGGATAAAAGAAATTTTCCAACATATCAGTATATACAGTTCCTGTTATCGTTGGCTCATTGAAAAAAATGGTCCATATATTTTTTCAGCAGAGATGGCGCACCAAACTGTTACCTTTGGAGTATCTCGCTGGAACTCGTTAAATGCTCTTGGATTCTCTGATGCCCAAATCCTACAATTGTGCTTGTTACATCCACCATCTATGTGGAAACTCGCCTCATCAGACATAATTAACAGCGTATTTGGTTTAACTCTAAACAAGTCCAAAAGAGTTTCGCAAGTAAACAATCTCTTTTGGTAGTCCTCCTGACGAAGCTTTTGAAATGTTTGAAGCTTATAAGGGAATAATTTTAAACATTAAACACATCTCTCGCACTCACTTTTAGATAAATTTAAATAATCCTAAGAGATATTTTCTGATTATTAATTGCAATAATCTCATGGACCGCTAAAAGTCTGTCTAAATATTCAGGATTAAACAAATTCCTTTTTGGCCTCTTGACCTCCAAGTATCCATGTATTGAAAAATTTGGATGCCATTTTTTAATAACGTTTTTGCTTGGCGGATTTTTCTGGAATCTAGTTCTAAATCTTCTTTGTGTCGTTATTATTGATCGGGTTTCGGTATAAAGAATTACTGTTTTTGCTTTTTCAATTAATGAATAAATCATTTTCTTTAAAATTTATGTTTTTATGTTAACTTAATTTGACATTTTAGACAGTGACAATTGTTTACTATGGATACCTAGTTACCTTTTTTTTTATACGTTTGCTAAAATATCCAGACTACTATTTTAATTTTTTGCTGCTAAAACTTCAAGGTACAAGTCCGATGTTTATTGGTATATGGATACCTTGGACACGACTCCTAATTATGGCGTTGCAATATACAGGGTGTTCCATTAAAAATAGTTGAAAATTTTAATGTCGAAAAAAGACAATTTTTTTACTTCCACTGTATAATTGTAGACAAAATTTGGTACCAACTAGTAAAAACTTTAGGCCAAAAGAAAAGGAATGGCGTAAGCCGCAGGTGGCTAACACAACTGGTATAAAAGTTATAAGCATTTAAAATGGGTCACTCTCGGCTGGGACACTCTGTATATTAACATAATAGTATATCCTGATGATACTAATTTAGGATATTTGAACAAACTTATTAAATGATTGTATTAAATTGATTCTTAAATAACATGTTGAATCCCACCTCTCCCAATTGTGTTGAAGAATGGTTTTGACGGAGCGGCGCAATATACCCACCATATTAAAGCCCTTTTGTATCGGTATAAGATCGATACATAGCAGGTGATTATGTAGGATGCTTTGAGTTCAACTCATGGATGTGTAAATCAATCAATGTAATCAATTATTTCACGTGTTATCCTGTAGTTCAAAGTTTCAACTTCAAAGCTTTCTAGACAGCTTCAATAATTAATGTTTAAGTTATTTAAGACATTTGTCCGATCTGTATATTTTGAAAAATAGTTGTAGAACTCATTTTTGTCCCAAAAAGTTCAACGGTTAGAAAATTTCGCTAAAATTTAACTTAACCCATAAATAACTATCTTGTCCTTTATCCAAATTACAAGTTTTTGTATGTTTTACATATTATTAGCAAGATGTGTGTCACCAAATAACAGTTTTATACATATAGTGTTATAAAGTTGTAAAAAAATTTTACTGCTAAGCTTTCTTTAGTTAAATAGGCAATAATTATAAAATAAACAAAGAAAGTCAAGGGAGGTTAATAGTATTCAGATAAATATGCCACACATCACTGTGTTTTTATTTCTAGTAGAAAAAACAGATTCCTACCTTTCAAATTTATAGTACGAACGTATATCAGAATATAGTAGGAGAGCTGGCAACAATTTTTGTGTAGGTATTTGAGGCAAGATGAAAACTTGTAACATATAACATAACACCTCTTCTATTATACCCCAACACTGAGCTGAAGACCTGCCTAGTTATTTTTATTTCTTCAAAAATATGTTTGATACAATTGGAAATTTTTATATATAGTCAAAAGCGCTCTTATCGCGCGGGTTCAAAGGTCACTAACCATATGTATCAAATCATAAGACACAGAGGTTACCAAAATGTGAGATTACAAATATACCCGGAGAAAAGAATGATGGTTGATGTTTCTAGCACTCTGGATGTATGTGTATGTATGTATGTGTGTTTTTTGGGGTGACATTCACTGAGACCTAAAAGATCTATTGTGCCCCCTTACTTCTACTCAGTTTCTGAGGAGAGCCTCAGAAACTAGTAGTTACTTTAGTCCTATTTCCCGGAGGAATTTTAGGATGTCTGCAGGCTTCAACTTAAGCAAATGTTCCTCTTCTATCCAGTAATCTCCCAGGTCTAGGATTCTGAAGTGCTGTGCAGTTGGAAAGTATGTGGATGGAGGTTTCTTCTTCCATTCCACAAAATCTGCATTCTTCTTCCTCCACTATTTTGAGCTTTTTCAGGTGCCCATTCAGGCGACAATGTCACGTTAGGATCCCTGTTAAAACTCTTAGCGCAGTTTTACTTTGACTTATGCATTCTTTTGATCTCAACAGGTTGTAGTCACCCAGAAGAGTCTTTGATTGTATAAGCCCTACTAGATCTTTCCAATGGTCAGATCTTCTCTTTTTCTTGGCTTTACTTATTTCTTCCAATATTACATTGGGGATGATTCCGCAAAAAGGTTCAGGCCCCCAGAAAGGTATTTCAGTCCCCCTCTTTGCTAGTTCATCTGCTATTTCATTTCCTTCTATTCCAATGTGTCCTGGAATCCATAGTAAGGTGACTATGTTGTTCTCGCCTAGTTCATTGAGTTTGTCTAGGCATTCCCACACCATTTTGGAACTGATTACACAAGAGCTCAGTGCCTTAATGGCTGCTTGACTATCCGACATTATGATAATCCTTTGCCTTCTGTATCCTTTATCAATATTGAACTGGGCGCACTTTCTTATGGCGTGGATTTCCGCTTGAAAGATACTTGGGGTTTTTCCCAAGCTTTCAGAGTGTTTGGTTCCTGGCCCGAACACTCCTATCCCAGTTCCTTCTATTGCTTTTGAGCCGTCTGTGTACCACCGAATGGCATTCTTTCCAAGTCTGGTAATGGTATTTGGATCCCATTCCTTCTTGTTGCTCATTTCCGTAACGAATTTCTTTGAAAAGTTATACTTTTTCATCATACCGTCTTGTGGCATGTCCCAGTTTGTCTGATTTCTAAGAAGTGAGGAGGTGGTTTTTTTAATGATTTCCTCTCTACTTAGTCTGTATCTTGTTCTCTCCGCTAGCCTGATGGATGACTCTGGATGATGAATTTCCACTTTTTCATTAATTCTCGAAATAATCTATCAAATCAAGTACCATTTTTTTTGCTTGAAGATGCAAAAAAAACCGGAAAATTGCTTCTTATTAGGTATTCATATTGTCACTTTGAATTGTCAAAGTGACATAACTGACATTTAAATAAAAACTTCGTTGGTGAAAGACTTTTTAGAACCGCTGAAAAGTAAATACATATCCTTTTTTCTTCCGTCAAAATTGCATAAGTCTGTCTTATTCATATTACGGATTTTATTTGGAAGTTATGATTAAACGCAATAAAAGAAAACAAAAACGGTGAGTATGTCTTTGTTGAATCGTAAGACCCGCATGATAAGACTGAATTTGACTATACATACACCTGCTCCGAAATTATTGCCAGCTCTCGGACTAATAACTGTGAATGTCGAAACAAAAAGGATATAGAGTAAACACCGCACTGAACGAACTGAAGCCTTTAGGGCAACAAAGTACATATTTTGATCTTTAAAAGTAACTACTAAATATATTTTGCAAATGGGTATGCTGTTTAGAAGTATTTCCTTCGTTTTTGAGTTGAAAATTGTAAAATGTATAATAATAAACTCAAAATCTGTTATTAAAATACATAAATATTATGATAAAATGGGTTTCAAAAGTGTAGGTACCTGAAAATATGTTTCTGTAATGAATACATTTTTTTTATATCTTTCCCTACACAATCAAAAAAACGAGAAGGCAGACTCTTGCAAGGGGAGAGCTGCACGTGTTTCTATCGGACCAGAACCCACAATAATTGACATCTCAATAAGTTTTGACAAACACTAAATACCTCGATAGCAAGAAGAGCTTTATACCTCTGGCATAATGTACCAGGATTGGTTCATTCATTCAAGGCTTTTATAAATCCTTCGAAGAATGTCTCCAAACAAATGTTAGACTATAGCAGGCATGACCTACGTTGTCTAACAGGCCTTTTAACAGGCCACTGTCATCTGAATCATCACATGCTGAAACTTGGACTGTCGGAAGATCCGACCTGCCGCCTTTGTCCGGAAGATTATGAAAAAGCAGAGCATCTAATTTGTGCCTGCCCCAACGCGGCTCGAATCAGGTATCTGATGTTTGGCAGGATCTCTCTCTCTCTCTCTCTCGCCCTCGGACCTGAAATATCATTCACCAAATAAACTAATCGACTTTGATAAGAAGCTAAATTTGTTTGGTGAAATCTGAATAGGTTTGAGCCACAATAGACTCTAGCCAGTCGCAGTGGACTCACCACAAACCTAAACCTAACCAAAATAAATTGATAAAGTAAAGGATGCTACTTCATCTTACAGGCAGTGACGGTACGTTGGTTTTTCCAAAAGGTTTCTTTGACATGCAGAATGCTACAACTTCGTGAAATGAGATTTTTTAGACGAGAAATTTATTTATTCACATGGCTTTTAAATTAAATCAACTACTGGAAACCAAATTCACAAGACCATATCCTCAAGGTTTTTTTCCATAACTACATCCTTGTTCGAAACAATAACAAAAAATATCGAGGAAAATGGAACAATTTCGTAGTTTCTAAATTAATTAAGAAAGCCATGTAACTGACTAACACCCAGCTCGTATTTCAAATACGGGTTTTTCCAATGTAGATTAACCCCAATAACTAAACCGTGTTCTATTTACGACACAAAATGTAACTGTATCCAGTCATTCACCCATAATACCACTCGACTCTTGGCGATATGTAAAATTTTCTAGTTAAAATGTTCAATCAATTTTAGCTTCCTAAACAGAACTGTGAGTGTGTGTATTTTATTAGAACTCTGACTGATCCATTTTTATTTTGTTACTAAAAATAGGCCCAAGCAGAAGGATGCGATTTGAATGTACTTTCTTCTTTTTATAAACAATTTTGAAAGGTTCAATAAGGCAAGAAGAAATATGAATAAGAAAAATACAAAAAAACATTTGAGAACCTGCTCCTTTTTTTAAACTCAGTAGATAAATTGCGTGTGTTAGCTTATACACTGTGGGCCGAAAATATTTTTGTTTTTCGGGCGATTCATTTTCTTTTTGCAGGGCTAATAACCTAGCATGTCCTTAACATGACTGTAAATTTGGAAGCAAAAATAATGTACAGGGGGGACTTATAAAAAAAATTATCTAACAGTGCATTTGAGCTCGTTGCAAATGAAAACTGTTTTAGTTAAAATTGTACTAATATGCTTTTTTTCGGTAGATAAACTATCCAGAACACTTCAGTAAAAAGGATATTTTCCGAAATAACTGGATTCGCGAAATACCATTTTTTGATTGAATAACATTTTAACAACAGATTTATGAAAACAGTTTAGTAACTTTAAAACTTGGAGAAAAATAGTATTAACTATACTAACAGCCCAGAATTAACCGGTTGATTATTCAATTTGGGGAATTTTCAAACAAAATTTGTATGAGAGACAATTTGAAACAATCGAGCAGCTCAAAGAAAGAATGCAGTTTGTTTGGAACAATTTTAAATAGGGTGCAATAAATGGGGCTATCAATTTATGGCGCAGACGATTTCAAGAAGTGGTAAACAATAATGGTGGCCACATTCATAATATTTTTCTCCAAGTTTTAAAGTTACTAAACTGTTTTCATGAATGTCTTATTTGTTGAAATGTTATTTAATAAAAAAATGGTATTTCCCGAATCCGGTAATTTCGGAAAATTTCCTTTTCACTGAAGTGTTCTGGATAGTTTATCTACCGAAAAAGCATATTAGTACAATTTTAGCTAAGACAGTTTTCATTTGCAACGAGCTCAAATGCACTGTTATATGACAAAAAAATTATTTCCAATTAAAAAATGTACTCCTTTATTTCGGACCACAGTGTATACGTGGAAATTATAGATTTACCATAAAATATTAATACTGGCAGTGACATTTGATATACAGGGTGTATCAACTCGTGTTTCAAAAACATTTTTTGGCACGGAATTCGTATTCAAGATATACCGAAACTACTGGCAACATTGTAATGAAATTTTGTATGAATATATTTTGGAAGATAACGAATTTGTTTGACTCTCATAGAGGAGAGGTCGCTAGTTACACAAGTTAACAAGTTTTTCGTCAAGAACAACACTAGCAACTCTTAATAATTGTTAAAAATGTATAATTTTTTACTTAGTGATTCACTAGTCATATTTCTTCTCACTGCATCTGACGTGTCATTCGTTTATATGAAAATACTTGATGGTAATTCAAATTTAATGTGAGTTCAAATTACATCGATAACCTTGTAGAGCGAAAATTATTTTTGCAATATAATTCAAGTTAATTATGTGAATCGAATATAGTTTTTATCTGGTTTTTAAACATTCAAAAATATGTTTTGAAAGACTACATGTTCAGGGTTTTTAAAACAAATAAATATTTAAAATAATAATCGAAAATACACGTCATATACAGGGTGGTCCTTAAGTAATTGTACCCAGAGGTACAGTACAATCTTCACTTCAAAATAATGCGATTTAAACCAACTAGCCTTAATATGCTGATATGAGGAGAGATACAGGGTGTTGAACATGAAATTTTAATTTTCGTTTTTTACAATAACTTTAATGCCTTTTAATGTATATGCACAAAAATTTGAGAATTTTGGGAATTTTTTGATATGAGAAATCATAATTTTGTACCTATTATGATTTCTCATATAAAAAAACTAAACAAATTTTTTTGCATATACATCAAAAAGCGGTAAAGTTATTGTAAAAAACGAAAATTAAAATTTCATGTTCAACACCTTGTACCTATCTCTCTTAATATCAACATTTTATTAAGGCTAGTTGATTTAAATCGCAATATTTAGAAGTGTACTGTACTTCGATGTACAATTACTTACGGACCACCCTGTATAAAGCGAGATATAAAGTTTGCCAATAGCTAGAATTATAACTTCAACCTACTTTTTACTCTCCCAGTACGAAACAGTTCCATATTTTTGTCAATAACTTCCGAATCGTTTATTTTAATTAAATTAAATCCCGCCTCTCCGTACTTTTTTCAATTTATTAAATTTGTCTCCGAATTTAATCGAAACTACCGACTCAATACCGAGAGCAATGTTTATGATTGAATTGAAAACAATTTTAAAGATTCCACAAACATATTTCCCAAGTCCATTTGTAATAGACTAGACGGAACGGAAAATATCTACCTTTAAAATTTCACCTCTTTTATTTACGGTCCAAAATAACTTCCTTATATTTTCTATAATAAAAGCATGTTCCTGAGTTTACTAAAAGTCTTCGGAGCGCCTAGCATGACTGGAGTGAAGAAAATAGCTGAGCATAGGCGTAGGCAAAAATAATAATAAAATAAGTTCCCTTCCAGAACATAAAATCTCATCTAGTACCTATCTGTTTGTTTGTAGTTTGCTTTGGAGTGGTAAAAGAGTTTCTGTAGTATAAATCTTTCACAGCAAAAGTCATATAAATTTCAACACGAAAAATCTAAAAAAAATAAGATTGAAACTGAAACAAGAACGGAATGAATTTCAGCATATATGCCAGACGATGGGGAAAACAACTACAAGTAATTAGCAATACGGCTGATTTTTTTTTCATAAGTTTCTCAAAGTATGTAGATTAATATAAAAAAAAAGTTTACCAGTCTATCGATTTCCCAAATTGAAAAAAAAATCACAAAACTTTATTTTTCTTTTCTTTCTTTCTTTTTCTTTCTTTAATATTTCGCGCTGGGAGGAAGGTAGAGAAAAATAAAAAATACCACCGTGTAGGGGGAGTGTTTTTCAGCAAAAAAGGTTTTCTGCGTTTCTTTCGTCCGAGCAATGGTTTGTCCGGAAATAATTCGGTAAACTAAGTATGTGTTCCGCATCCGCGCGACTCTATTTTGTGAAGCGCGGCGGAATACATTATAAACTTTTGTACAGTTATAATGTAACATATAAAAATTATTAATAATTGTAATAGGGCGTTTTGAAAAGAGAAGTGTCAGCTTTAAGATGGCATTTTTTTGTCATAGCACATAATCATTTTAGCAAAGTACTCATATATACTATGAATATTATATTCTAATAAAAAACCAAGTATCTCAATAAAAAGTATATTATATAATAAGGTGGCATGAAACAATTTTTCGAAGGATAGAAACTGTTATTTAGGAGGCCTGTTCCATAGATAAAATTTACGGATAATCAATTTTTCCTAATTACGAAATACGGCACTTTTTCATTATTTTGTAAATTTTAAAAATCTTGAATTTACAAGAAAATATATATATTGATTACTGTAACTTTGATAAAACTGGAGTAATTTTAATAGGGTTTGCGTAGAAATTTTGGGGAAACTTCTAAGATCAAGAATATATAATTACAAAATTAATTAATTTACATACATTTTTGGATTCAATGATTTTTTTGTATTATAAGCGAAAATAGCAATTTTTATAGATTCAGGTAGGAATCTCAAAATAAAATTTGATACTCATGTAATATAAAGATTAATATTCAACGAACAAAATGTATATAGTGAAAATGTATAAAAGATGATTAATATACAGGGTGACTCATAAGTAATGGGCCAAATTGTAGATCTACGTTCAGAAGGCCAAAATAATAATATTTTCATTAACAATAGTGGGTCTTAGTCTGCTCCTTACTGAGGTACAGGATGTTAAAGCGAAAAAAATAAAATAGATTTTTGTTAATAGATCAGCTAGTTTTCTACATAATGACTTGAAAATTGGGTATGAACTAGTTTTTGTAAGGGTAAACAAGAATGTGTGAGAGGATTTGAGTTAACTCGTAGATGTCGCCACATGCTCCATATGAATTAGATGAAATCAGCTACACATTTTTATCGCTCATTATTTTACAACTTACTTATTTAATTTGGATAGCCCCATCATTTCTGTAGAAAAAAGCTATACTTCTTTAATCTTCAAAATATTAACGATTTTCGAGATATTTGAATTTTACTAATTCACTACACTACATTTCACGGTGGTCGACGTAGCATTATCCACGTGGCATATCTTCTCCACCTTCCTCCCAGCAAAAAATATTGAAAAATCTCGACAAAAAAGTTTTTTTGATTTTTTTTCCTAATTTGGGAAATCGATAGACTTTTATATTAATCTACATACTTCAAGGTACTTGATATTGAAAAAAAATCAGCCGTATTGCTAATTACTGGTATTTTTGGTCTAAAATGATCCATACAGACTGGCCTAATAGTTTATGACAGGAAATGTATATTTTTTTTAAATGTAAGAAAAAACTTCGGGACGCTTATGCTTAAATTGCTGGTTTATCCGTCCACTTCGATTTTAATTAAAATGAAAGTCAACGTCTGTACCTTGGCATTTTTCTTCTTTTCTGTTTTTGTTGTCTTTTTTGTTCTGTCTTTGGTTTTTGTGTCTTTTAAGTGTTGTTCTCAATATTGAGAGGTGGTTGGGAAAATGATAATGGACGGATATTGTCGGATATTAGTGGAAAAATGAACGAAAATATAAAAGAAGTTCTCTACAATAGAAATCTGAAGACTATCACTTAGTTTGGAAGTGGGTAGATAATTAAGAAAGAATTGTGGTGTTGGCATATCCGATATTTACAATAAATAAAGATATAAGAAGGTAATTGTTAAATAGTCATCAACAGTTCCACAAATATTGGATTGAAGTTAAAAATTATCAACTTTTTACTTTTTTTGTTTCCAAATTAATGTTTTGTTCAAGGTAAGCTATTTTCTTTTGTTACGATTTAAAATTCAGAATACAGGTACGCATTGTTCACAGATAAAATAAAATACAATACCTTATCATTAAATTGTATTTTCATGGCTGATCTACTTAACTACGGTCCTGATTATAAGAAAAAACAAAGCGTGAAATATATTTACTTCTCGCCTCTAAGAAATGTGAAATTGTGGGGTGAATTTTCAAAACCTTAATGTTAACATAATACGAAACGGACTTTCCAAGCGTGAAAAGTTAAGGATTAAGGCTGAAACAAAATTTGCATAATTTTTTCTTTGTCGTTATAGTTATTTAAAAGGAATTTGCATATGAAAGATGGAGAAGAATATTAAATACCTAAGACTTTTATATTTTTGTACAATTATTTAACAGCACGAGATAAATCTGTTGAAGAAAACACATTTCTGTTTATGTTGTTGCTCCTATTAAAATATTGGGAATCCTGTATAAAGTAATCCCTTTTTTTAGAAACTTTTTTATACAACCCATATTCTTGCCAATATACAGATTGCGAAAAGTCTATTCGAGCCATGCGATTTACACAAGAGCGACAAGGAAAATATGAGAAAAAACTTGAAAGAGAGAGAAGAATAATTGTGCGCAGTCAGCTGTTGCCAAATGTATTTATCTGTAAAAGTTATTCCTAATGTTTGTCGGCAACAATGTTAAATATTATAATTGTTAAATCGAAAGCAGTGCATAGATTTTATTTATTGCAGATCGTAATTTGTCCACTTATTTTCTTGAACTATACAGTGCTATTCTAAAGTACCCTCCCCCTCTCGTATCTTTTGAACGGCTACACTTACATTAATAAAATTTGGAGGGTGAAAATAAAGTGTTGTAAACTTCTCTACGAATGGTAACAGGTGACGTAATAGTAATAGATGACGTCACAGTGCCACTCTGGCCAATAATTTTAAAAAGGACCTTATGGCAAGTGATATCTCGTTTGAAAGGCATTGACATTGGCTACATAGCCATATTAATATTGTTTGGGTTTAAACTAATTTTGACCAATAAATTGAATAAATACCAAAATTATTATTTCACATTTAAATATTGAAGATTTTTCAGTCCGCCTCTGGTTAGTTGTCAAAAAAGTTGACGTTTTTAATTTAATAGTATTTATTGCTTTGCAAAAATTTTCTAAATAGCTTAAATATTTAATTTTATGATTGTTTAACCGAGTTTAACGAGACGTTTAAGGGGAATCTATCGGCAGCGATTTGACAAAATACCGAAGTATTTTTGGCAAAGAATTTTGAGGTAATGGATGTATTGAAAATTAAGGAAAAAATATATCATGTTGCTTAATGTTGAATTTAGAGTTCTCATTGAATAAAAACTTTGAAATGCTAACCAAATTTTGTTGAAAAAAATACGAATCATGAGGTAATTACACATATTAAGCAAAGTTTGAGCCCTTGTAAAGAATTAAATATGGATTAAATGGAAAAACTAATTGATAAGAAGTCTAATTTGAAGCTTTATGAATACTATATAAAAATCTCAGAATCCTCAAATTACTTATGACCGTACAATTCCTTATTGAAATTCGGTAGCTACCACTAAAATATCGGATAAAAATCCATCTCTCGCTTTTCTATCCTTCTATGACTGACATTGTCTCTCTGCTTCGGTAGTCGCGTGCCGTTCCATTGTTGATACAACGCTCGCCGGTCTCGGCGGTCTCCCAGTTCAGTACTGACGAAGCTTGTAGAGTATACGTGAACCAAAATCCGCTTGGACCGCTTGGCTACCTACATGTTGCGGAGCTTTCATATTTCTAAAAAAATTTTCATTATGTGAACTTAAACGTGAGGACGTAGGGAAACAAAAAAATATACAAAGCATAATAAATTGTGCAAGGTCGAATTTGGTAGATGACCCTTAAGAGTTTACATAGGCAAAATGGTACGTACTCAAGCCGACAAAGTAGCAGCTATCTTAATAATTGATGAATCTAGAAACAATCTTCATGAAGCGGAACGCTCGGCGGAACGTTTCTTTAATGAGAGATACCTAGATCTCCCTATCTCGAGAACCTATTTGAGGGAACTTCTTTACAAGTTTGAAGCAACAGGTAGTGTTCAAGATGCCAAATGATCTGGTCGACCAACATTTAGTAATGATAAAAAAAATTGATATAGTTGCTGAAATGGTAGTAAACCCTACTTCCTCTTCAACTAAAGTTGCGTCTATCTGTGAAGTAAGTAAAAGTACAGTACAGAGAGTGTTGGCTAAAAATAAATTTCATCCATACAAGTTAAAAATGGTGCACCACCTATCGGATGACGACCTCGACAGAAGATTCGAGTTCTGTGAATGTATGACAAATAAAATTAGTCAAAACCCACATTACACAAAAACAATTTGTTTTAGTGACGAAACTACTTTTTGCCTCAATGGAAATGTGAATACACAATATGTAAGGTATTGGAGTGATACAAATCCTCACACCTTTCGTGAACAACATACCCAATTTCCAGAAAAAGTCAATGTTTGGGCAGGTATTTTGGGAAACCACACAGTTGGTCCTGTTTTCCTAAATTCAAATTTAAGCGGTGAAGTGTATCTGGAGATGTTACAAAATGCAATTGAGCTGTTAATTCTTGAAATTCTGGAAGATAATCCAGATGTATTCGGCCATCTAGAAATAACATTTCAACAAGATGGTGCTCCTGCACATTATTATGGTGCAGTAAGACGTTACCTGGATGAAGAGTATCGAGGTAGATGGATCGGCCGGCAAGGTCTTATAGAATGGCCACCTCGGTCACCAGATCTGACACCATTAGATTTTTTCTACGGGGGTACTTTAAATCCAAGGTTTATACTACGCCACCAGATAGCATTGGCGTTTTGAAAGAAAGAATTATTGAAGAATGCAATGCAATTTCAGCTGACACATTCGAACGAGTACGACAAGAGTTTACTAATGGGATGTATTACTATCAGGAAGTAGACGGAGCACATTTTGAATTGGCAAAGCTGCATACATATCAGATTGGTAGCTGGAACTGAAAACACGCCGAACGCTGACTGCGAACAATTATTCTTCTCTCAAGTAGTTTTGCTCATATTTTCCTTGTCGTACTTGTGTAAATCGTATGGCTCGAATAGACTTTTCGCCATCTGAATATAAATGTTTTTGTTTCACCCTATATATTTCTCTTCAATTTAAAATGCTGTTTACATAAAGTAACATTCCATCCTGGTGTGAACTGTGTATAAAATATTGATTTACAAAAAACAAACTTGAAATACCTTTTCAGTTTTTCCTTGTTCTTGAATCTCTTACTGAATGTTGCAAAACTCCTGCCGAGCGGAAACTTGTGCTGTTTGTTCTTCGTCATTTTGACACACGACATGAATAAATTAACCGATTGTCCATTCAACTATGTCCATCACAGCATAAAACGTAAATACACTCCGGACAGTCCATCAGATATTTCATGAGAAAGTTAAAGAAAAGTCTGCCGCACTGGTAGTCGAACTATTTTTAAAATTTATTTTAAAAAAGAGACTGGCTGCTGATTCGTGTATTTTCGGTAACTATGAAAAAGTTTATTTTACTTTTTTTTGTAAACAAATATTGAAACTATAAAGTTATTTTTAAGTAATATTGAGATATATAAGATTCAGAATTACCAATTTTAATGTTTACATAATAATAATATATACCGGGTATCCCATTAAGAATGGCTCTCGGCCATATCTCGGAAACCGTTTATAGTACAGCTTCAGAAAAAAAAATTATAACAAAAGAGACCTCGAGAAAAACCTGGAAATTATTTACAGAAATGTAGGTCCACCGCTAGAGGGCGTATTTCACAGTAAAAATTTTAAAATGTAAAATTTTTCAAAATTTACTGAATTAAGGAGTATATTAAATATTATAATCAGATTCCTCGACAAATTCTGCATATTTTTGATATGATAAGTTTAAGTCTATATCTTCAAATGAGGGGTGGGGGAGAGTGGGAACCTTATTACGAAAAAACGCCTGTAATTCAGGTTCTGATGGACCGATTTTAATAAACTTTACGTTGTTTGAAAGAGCTTTTGTTGAACCATCGAAAATTTGTGAATATGAAGCAATCTGATGTATAACATGGATGCTAGAGGGCGCTGTTTTATTTTTTTTGTATATTGTGTTTTCTTGTAACAATTTTATATGGAAACATACAAATTGAAGTAGGTCTTTGAAAAGTAGACTAAATTAGTATAAAAAAACTGCAAACCGCAAGGCGATATCTCTTTCCTATCCTGAGATATCGTAAAAAACAGGTAAATGGCGGGAGTTGATCTTTCAACGTCTAGAAGGCTGGTGAAGTAAATTGTGCTACATTTTTTCAATTATATAAGAATGTCTTATTTGTTTTCAAGCGATGTGTTAGTAAATCAAAATAAAATATCAATAAAAACGGATATTTGCCCAGCAACAACAAATACAGTTTAAAATATGAATTACGATTTAGGTCGCGCTGTATCAATACCCAAACTCGGTTTAATAATAACTGATGTTTTTCGTTTTTGTCCAGTGATAACTACTTATATATGTTTCTCACTCTTATCATACCGAAAATATCAATCAATCAAAGTCAACTTGTGAAAACATGACTAATGTATTCGCCGCCATTTTATGTCCAGTTTCAATAAAACACCAAATTATTTAATGAAATTATCTTATGCTGTGTGGATATATTTTTAACTAACAACATGATAATAACACAGGTGAGGCGAAGTAAAGGAATGTAGCAATAATGAAAGGACTGGCGAAAAAAATTCGTAATAACATTACGGGAGTTGATGCATGTAAAGTCATTTTTCGGTTACTAACAACGAAGGCCTTCAATGTGTGTTATTGATATGATTATATTATTTTATATTGTACCCATATTACATGGTCCTACACCAAAGTTTGAATGCTCAAGATTTCAATACCAGGTTGGTTTTTGCAACTGGCTCTCACATATGATACATTGAAGCTGCTGTTTTCTCTACCCGTCAGCGATTGATTTCATGCATTGAATATGATAGACGACATTTCGAACATCTAGGGCGGTACTAATTACGTACCCAATTATTTATTAGAGGTTTCAATTTTTCGATTTATCACATTATTTTAAAATTCGTTCTCATTGCTAGTAGCGACAGCAGTGGAAACCATAACATTAGTATGATAACAGTTTAAATTACTGCAGACCAATGTAAGATCTTTTCATGCAGGCTAAATTTATTAATTTCTGTTAACGCGAACCAGCCTTCTAGAAGTTGGAAGAACAAAACCCGCCATTTACCTGTTTCTTACGATATATCAGGATAGAAAAGAGATATCGCCTTGCGGTTTGCAGTGTTTTATTAGTAATTTGGTCTACTTTTCAATGACCTTCTTGAATTTGTATGTTTCCATTTAAAATTGTTACGAGAAGACACAATATAAAAAAAAATAAAACAGCGCCCTCTAGCATTTATATTATTGATCAGACTGCTTCATATTTACAAATTTTCGATTGTTCAATAAAAGCAACGAAAGATTTGGCCAGCTTGAGACCATAATCTCAATCCTATTGAGCATCTCTGGGACAAGCTACAACCTTTTTAATTCGATGAAATGACGATTGAATGATGTCATTCTGGTCAGAGGTCACATTCGATATGAGCGCATTGCATACGATTGTTTTCTTTTATACCGTTGTCCTTTTTTGACTGACTCCACAACTTCAAAGTCTCAGTCAGTAGTTGCCTAATTAAGAATTCCTATTTTCTGGTAAGTATACTTAATAATTTCTATCTCTAATGATTGTATTTTTAGAAGATGCAAAACTTTTTTTCGTAAAATTAATAATAAAAAAGGATCCCACATGCTGAAAACTAAAGTAGACATACTGTATTTAGAGAGTCTATACCTCATCATTGATTACTAATTATTATTAAGAAAAACGTCCTACTATAATCTACCCCTTCAAAATATATTTCGTGATTCAGACACTAAATAACTTTAGACTCACCCTGTATTAAACTATTTCGTACTTCCGTTTTTATTTACAAAAAAGTCGCATCTACCTCTGGTGTAATTAGCGACATAAATATATATACATATATAAATATACACAAAAATTTCGTACTTCTTATTTTCTAAAAAAATCATACATCACACTGGCATTGATCTTATTTTCCGATAAATAAAAGAAACGCAATAACTTTCACAAGCGAGATAATTTCAAAAATACTAGTTTTTAAAAATGTCGAGGTCGTATCGGTGACAATTTCAAGTGACGACTGGTTTCGTGTCACAAGTGAAGTGTAGGTAAAATATTCAAGTTTTTGGGTACGGAATTATGCTTTTAGTACCTGGCATTTTTGGGTACTAAGAAGATGAATAGATTTTCAAAGAAAAATAATGTTTTGGAATGTATTTGAGGTAACAAAAGTCTATTTTGAAAGAAATACAAAATTGTAATGTATTCTTAATATTAATTATCTACATCCTTAGATGATTTGAACTACATAAACCGGATGTAGGAATTGGTATTTTACCACACAATATATTTTTTAAATTAACTACCTTCAATGAAATGAGAGTTTTAATGCATCTTATTTTGTGTATATACTGGGTGTTTCAATGACAGTTTGACTCCCCTAGAAACTAAAAAATCAAGAAATTTTTTAAAATGTGAACAAAAGGAATTTTTATTGGGCGAATTTTCATAGAAAATTAATACCCGAAAATGCAGCTCAGGATGAATATGATTTGGATTTAATTAAAAATCTCTTAGGCTACCCTTCACTTTAAGGAAACAGAAAAAGTACATCATATGAGGTGTCTATCGATCACATTTGACGAGCTGAGTCCGAAAATACCATTTTTATCTGCCGGAGACATACCATAGGGGTAGAGGGTGGGGGTGAGTTTGTGTAATATTAGGGTTGGGGTGATTTTGAGTGTGTCATAAAATTCTACACCCTTTTTTAAGTATGTATACCAAGTAAAACCTCTCTATATCGGATTATGGGTTTGAGCCATTTAGGTTGGGTGGGGTTGGTTTGGGTTAGGTTAGGTTAGTTTGGGTGAAAAAGCGTGAAAATAATTGGAAAATAAAAATAAAAGCAAGAAAGATAGGATTTTTGTGATTTTTTAAAGTGGCGTAACTTTTTACGTGGTGACCTCCGGCAAAAAATTTCTGTACCATTATACTAAACTCGTGAAATGTGATCGATTGATGCCCTAATTGTCCACTTTCTGGCGTTTTCTTAAAGTGAAGGCTTACCATATCTCTTATTCTAGGAAAATACGTACTTCAATAAATAAAATTCACTTTTACCGACTTTATCCAAACAAAAATGAAAATCTTCTTTTTGAAAACTGGATTCTTGGACCATCATTATAATTTTATTATCATACACTTTCTTTTTTATCACATAACCGTATTCTTTTTCATTTCAATCACCATTTGTTTGCAACATCTTATTGCGAACAATACCCGAGTATGACTAACTAAGTTGGGAAGGAAATTTTATTTGTAATAACATTTAAACAAAGTATGAGTCAAATCAAATCAATACGGAAGGTTAGGAGAAATTAACGGATAACTTAGAATGTAAACTATGCACCGAACAGCGTACGCGTGATCTGAGATCGTTTGTTAAACTGACAGTAAATTTTGTTAAAATAATATCCGCACAGTTGATACTAGACAGTGCAATGTCAGCAGGATTTTTATTCACGGTTTTTCGATTGGGGAAAATAGTACAGTAAAATTAGAACAAAATTTTTTTTTTCGCAGATACAGAATGAATAAAATTATAGTCTGTACAGAAAGTACGAGGAGTAATAAACCCT
>CAJUYG010001032.1:83220-102086 GCA_910591675.1 Galerucella calmariensis
ATGAATGATTTATTACTCCTCGTACTTTCTGTACAGACTATAGGAGATGACTGTTGTAGCTTTCGAGCATACTGTAATAGTTATTTACGTAACAAGTCCCGAAAGTGATATTTTACAGGATGAGAGGGCAGTTTCCAGGGCGAGTCGTAGGCAGGTCCCGTAAAATCACTTTCGGGTGGAGTTACGTACAATATTTTTTCTGCAGCCGTAAGTAGATAAAATATTAAAACATTTATGTACATTAATTGTATAATTATAACAGTTAGCAGCTTCACTGATTTCATGTGGAATAATTATTTCCTCGTCATTTTCGTTGTTTATTTCCATTTGTGGATCGGAAAATTGAAAATACAGTTGAACTATCAACAAATTTAATTTGACAAGCGATATCATAATAAAAATTCCGTAAATGTCATTGCTAAGGCCGCCTACATAGATATTGAAAATTATTCCGAAAGTGAAAAAAATGGTCCCGAAAGTAAAACAAAACATTCCGAAAATAGCTACTTTGGGGACGATTTGTGTAAAGTTTCATTTTCGATTTAATAAATCATACCGAAAGTTCTATTTTCGGGACGGCTGCAGAAAAATTGTACTTTTACTAGACTAACATTTCCATGAGTAAGGTTTTATCGAATCAAGGTTGCTAAAATAGGAAGGAGAGCCACCGTAATCGAAACGAGGATATTGTGGTTAAAAAAAGATTCTATAATATATTGCAATTATTATTGTTGATATAATAAGTTAGTACAGGAATTAAAAATGTTTTATGGGGAATTACCAGTTGACTGCTGAACATATTCAAAGTGGTAGCCACATTTGTGAATGTAGAAAGTTTTGACAATCTACGTAAAAGAAACAAAAGTCGAGAAAAAGGATGAATAACAGAAGATGGAATAAAAAAGAAAACAAAAATGTGAGTTATTCTTTGTTGTTTTCGAACACGAGGATTCTTCACTGTTTACTATTTTTGTTTTTTTGACCATATCTATTAACTATGCGGTTGAGCGTAAATAAGCGTAAATATGCGGTTGAGCGTAAATCCGGAAAAACCACATGCAAAAGCATTAAATTTTCTTTGAATTCCATTGGTCAAAATTATTTTTTTCCAAGATATAGGCAATCAAAAAAAGATAAAATTAAACAAAAAAAAGGGAAGCTGCTGGACTAACAATTTTAGGACTCCTATACGGCTTGATGACGTCGACAATTGCGGAACTAGCAAACGTTACACCCATGTTCAATACCTTAAGGGATGGGATGGAATCAAAGGATTCAGTTTTGCCAGGATCACCCTGGGCGACCCTGGGAAGCTGGCGCCGAAGAAATATTTGGCGATGACCAGGAAAAACCTACGTTTAACAGTAAGATTTCTGACTGGGCACTGTCAACTAAGGAAACACCTCCATACTATGGGGCTAGTGAACACACCTCTATACAGGATGTGTGAACAGGAAGATGAAACTGCCAGGCATGTCTTATGCGTGTGTCCGGAGTTATCGTCAATAAGAGAGAGTGTGTATTCGGTGAGTTTTGGCCTACATGTGCCGATCTAATAGAGATGTCTCCTAGTGACCTGTCCACCTACCTGGGAAAGACATGATGGACAATGACCCAGGAGGACAACTCCTCGGGAGGATGTACAATGGGTCACATGTGGCCTAAGTGCTGTGAGCCTACACTCACCCTCCCTACTCTACAGATACAGTTTGGTCACAGATTATAAAGAGAACAGATACGAAAGCTTGACAGAGAATAGTAAAAAAAGAGAGAGATGGGTAGACATACCCTTTTAAATGCCCATCCTCTTATATCGACTCCGTTCGGGCTGCTTCGCGTAATTTGTCAACAGGGTTGTCAATTTGCGTAATATTTCCTTCAATTTACGATCATAGGTCAAATATTTTGTAAGCATTTTTTTAAGTGTGATAGTTAAAAAACATATAATTTCTCAAAATGTGGAAAATGCAAACTATGTATGTATTAAACCCATTATTAAACGTACTTTTCATTTCAATATAAACTTGCAATATCCCTTACCTTCCAATTTCACTAGGAAATGAACAGAATTTATGGTTACCACTATAACTTTGATTTCGACAAACTTTGATAGTGCATACATTATCGAAAGTTATTTTTTTGCTACCCATCACTACAACAAAATAAACTGCAATAAAAAACATAATCGCTGTCACACAAATCCAATTGTCTATTCAAAACATTACGTCACCCAGCCATGTTTAAAATATTGATCAGTAGATTCGCGACTATACATAATGATAGCACCACGTGTACATATTAACAGATTTTGGTGTAAACAAGACCGATGTGGAATATTCATTTAATATTAAGCTTGAACATATGGTGATTCACTGGAAAACAATGTTTCTTTTGGATTCTACACTGATTTTAGATCAGCTATACTCATTAACCAACCTTACGTTTAGTTTCCTTGAGTCGTTAGGTCGTGAAAATGTGAAAATTTCAACTGTCTTGCCATAGCGGTTCATGAGATACAGCCTGGTGGACAGTGAAGTCCGTTTTTTACCTTCTGGGTATATCTATCTACAGGTCAATGAAATCATTCTGTACAAATGTAAATATGTGTGAGCAATAGTAATAACAGTGTGTCATTACTGACTGTTTTAGTGATAAATCGTGCACATAGGGCATTTAGAATATTGTGTGTACGATATACGTACGTGTTTAACGAGGTATTTTTTTTGCAAATGTTTGCCGTGGTTTAAAATCGATGATTTCAAACAATACATAGTATACTGATATTTTTATAGGGGCTCACATGTTTTAAAAATACTACTTTCTATAAGTTTATAACAGATAACGTCCAGCTACTCTGGTTATCAGGTAATTAGAGTATCGAAGACAAAGAAAAAGCTGATGAATTTGCAAAAAGAGTTTCCCTTCCTTTCTAGTTTGAAAAAAAAGATACACATTTTAAGCAACCAGCTACTTTGCTACAATGTCACGTTTTTAGTCACGTAATATAATTTTTAGAAATTTTAATGAGACAACCTGTATATCGTTCCACTGCTCTCTTATACTAATTCGGCGATACCTATTTTTTTGTGTTAGGTACTTAGAAACGACAAAATAATTTTTATTTGAAAAATAACAACTCATTTTGCTCAGCGAGTAACGTCACATCTGAATGTGAATTTCCAAGACAGATGAATTGGGAAAAATGGTACAATACATTGGCCGGCTCGTTCACCAGATATAATCCCGTTAGATTTTTTTCTTTGGGGATATTTAAAAGGATTAGTTTATGTTACAGCTCCTAATGATGTAGATGATTTAAAAACAGAATCAGAGCAGCTTGCCAATCTGTTACACCAGAAATTATTGAAGCAGCATGCACAAGAAATTTACTCAGTAGATTTGACTGTAGTAAAAGTGTTATTGTATTCCAATTCATTTTGTTTTTCAGCTGTACTTGTTTTTCAAATAAAAAACTTTATAAAAATTATTTTGTCGTTTCTAAGTACCCAAAACAAAAAAAATAGGTATCGCCGAATTAGTATAAGAGAGGCCTTTAGAGCAGTGTAGTGATGAGCAGAATTGGTCTTGGTCTTGCTGTCTTGGTCTTGGTCTTGCGAAAGACCAAGACCGATAGTCCGGGAAAGTAAGCTCGAAAAATCTGTTGAACATCAAAGAATTTTAGGTAGTCCGAGCTGTGCTTGCAAGCTGCGTCGCAAGCTCCAGCGGAAATTATTAGACAATCTAAGAGAGTGATGCTGGGTCGATATATTTTCATATAAAAATGAAAAATCAGCGATGGGAAACATTTGATGTTTAACTTCTTTACTTTCCCGGACTACGAGACCAAAACCATTCTTCGACTCGCAAGACCAAGACCAAGACAGAATGAACAAGAACAAGACTAATACCAAGACCAAGACTAAATACGCAGGACTCAACCAAAAATTCTTTTTCACACACACACTTTTTTTAATTCAAAGATAGTAAATTTAGGTTTAAAAATGTTTGTTGCATAAAAATAAAATGTTTACAAAATGTTTTGAAATATGTTCGTTAGAAATTATGGCAAAACCAAGACCAAGACCAAACAAAATACAGCAAGACCAAGACCAGACAGATTTGAGCAAGACCAAGACCAAGACTGAATAAGCAGGACCAAGACCAAGACCGAGACTGTTAGAGTCTTGGTCTTGCTTTGCTCATCACTAGAGCAGTGGAATAATATACAGGTTGTCTCATTAAAATTTCTAAAAATTATACCACGTGACCCGAAACGTGACATTGTAGCAAAGTAGCTGATTACTTAAAATGTGTAATACTACGTACGGTTTATAACCGCCCAATTTCAATATTGTAGTTCAAATAGTTCTCGAGATATATACTGGCCAAAACCTCGTGGGACACCCTGTATAAAAACAAAATTTTGAACAATTACCGATAAAAGTTCAATTAAAATGATTTTGTTGCTACTTATTATTATATAATTGAGTCATTTGGTGCCGAAGGTTGCATATACAATGTTTTGCCAACAAGGTTATTAAGTGATAACAATAGTATGAAGGCGTAGACCGTTTTAGAATGAAACTTGTTACGTACTCTAGGTATTTATTACATATTTAGTTGAAATGAAGGTTATCATTATACCCCATAAATATAATCTTCATACAGTGTGAGAACCACCTATGTCAAGCTTTGAAGGAACTATAATATTTATTGTCTATTAACTATTCTTTCTGAATAGCTGGAACAAAAATTGAAAAAACATCGTTAAACAGCATTTTTAAAGCATCATAGATGCAATAAAACTGTAATGGAATGCACGCTTAGGCCTTTTTTACCATACAAAAATCCACTTGTTCATTTTTATTGAAAATTGTCAAACAGTTCCAGAGTTATTAAAAAAAAAATCGATGTTCAATATGTAGCTTCAAAAGCCTATTTTTATACCTTTTAAATATCGCAAAAAATTGTATTTATCACAGTTTCGTTGGCTACACTTTTTTTGTCAATTTATTACGCTGGTGCTATTTATATTTCGGAATTGGTATAAAAACAGAAAGTGGGTTTTTGCATAAAAGCAATCAAAAATGTACCTAGATTAAACAGTGTAGATCTTTCGGCATTTCTTGAGGCACCCTTGAGCACAAAAATCTGAGTAGAAATACCTAGGTTTCGACCAATTGGCAAATATTTGGAAAGTCATGTTTGCCATCGATGTTTTCTGGCCAAAAACCAAATTTTGGGCAAGCGCAAACATAACAAAATTAGAGCCTATGATGATAAAAAAGTAATAATTGGATTAAAAGTGCTATAGAAACTTGGATTTCTTAAAGTTTATTCTAAATACTCTTTTATTGTACAGGGTTATTCTTCATAAATTACCCACCCCCTATCATCGTTATTATTACTTTTAGAAAAAAAAGTCTCATATAAATTCTTAATATTCCATCAAAACTTCAGTAGCGTGCATATTTAAGGGGATACAAAAAATAATAGTTTTTTTTAAATGGGACACCCTATATATTTTCACATTTTGTACCGTTTTTGAGTTTTAGTAATTACTGTAAATATGAAAAAGATAATTTATTAAAGTAAGCTATGAAAATGACAACTAATATGTTTGATAATTGACATTTTTTATATAAAGTAATTAAAATGGTTCTCAGTAAGAAAGAAAAAGTCGAAATATATACCTATACAAAACAGAAAACAAAGATTTATTTAAGAGAATTTATAAATAATAAAAAAAGTTATTTTTAATGCATAATTGATAACACCTTCTTATATTATTTATAATAACATTGCAGATGACTCCATTATTTTCACTTAGTTTGTTAATTTCAAGTTGAATTCTTGCTTTAATCACTTCCCAACTAACAAAATGGAATTCTAAGAGGACTGAATTGTTGTATAATTGTCTAATAGCGTTGTTTTTAGGACAATTGTTGTATTAAATGATTATATAGTGACTTTTACAATATAATATGCTATAACGCATTATACGTTCATTTCTTTTAAAATGATATAATACCTTATAAGCCAGTTTATACAATATCAAAAATATCATTTTATAAGACTTTTATACCTATTGTATAAGAGTTCTATGATATACTATATCACTAACAGCTACAACATTATAAAATAGTTACTTAAGCTTGTCTTATTGAAGCTGTATAATGTTGTATAATAAATATTGTATAGCATTCAATTGCGTTGCATTATAAAACACTTTTTAGTTGTATAGTGCCTTAATATTCTTCGTTATTAAACAGTTGTTGTATACCGTTCCATTTGATAATAAAATATTGTTTAAGGCATTTCTTTGGGATAAAATTGTTGCTTCATAAATCGCCATGTTTAAATAAGCAATTCTTTTACCGCTTTCGCCGCCATTATGAGCAATTGAGTTGAAAACATGAAACTATATGGAAAAATGTGACTATCATTATTTAGAGAATTATTTTATGAAAGAATATCCATATGAAGTGATAAACTATTAAAGTCATAAAAAAGTATTTTAGGATATACTATTTTATTATTCTTTTAAGTAACTACTTGAAACCAGAATTGAAGCGCTTCATTTTCTTGCCAAATGTATACCTATAATCTATCAGTAAAATTTGCGGCGCATCAAAATTTGTGCTATTAAACCATCCAAATGAAATTATAATTTTTACTATCGATGTGCGCCCAAGCGGCCCAAGTCGTTTTGATAAATCTCCATTTCTCCAAATGAAATGTATGATGCACGATCAAGTTGAAATGCTGTTGAACTGCTAAATGACATTGTGCTCGAAATAACAGCATTATAAAAAAATATATTGCACTATACAACCATTTTGTGAGACCTTCATAGTGCCGCTTCAATCCCATTTTATAGATGTAACTACATGACACACTATTAAATCATTTTATAGTAGCTGTATAAATGATTATAAAACAGTTGTATAAACTTTCAATAGAAATGTTATACAACCAAACAGTTGTATAAAAATGGGCCCTTTTCGGTTGTATAAGGATCATATAATTGTTTTGTAGACCGTTATAAGAATTTAAGTATCCTATAAGACATATCTTGTAGCTGTTTATACAAACCTTATAGAATTTAAATTGCTACTTGGGTTGTATATTATTATTATTAACAAAATCTTCCACCTCTCTGTAAACTATTTTAATACTTTATCTGAAAAATGTCAATTATCAAACATATTAGTTGTAATTTTCATAGCTTACTTTGATAAATTATATTTTTCATATTTACAGTAATTACTAAAACTGAGATTTTCAACATTTCATAACTCAAAAACGGTAGAAGGTAGGGGTAACATATTATATATTTTTGAAATCAGAAAAAAAGTCCATTCCAAAAATGTGAAAATATACAGGGTGTCCTATTAAAAAAAGAACTATTATTTTTTTTGTATCCCTTTAAATTTGCACGCTACTGAACTTTTGATAGAATATTAAGAGAATTCAGCTGTAACCCAACAACATTTATACGAGACTTTTTTTTCTAAAAATAATAATAATGATGATAGGGGGTGGGTAATTTATAATGGATGACCCTGTACTTTTGTGAACATTAATAATAATGTTCCGGATTTTAGTTCTCCGGTACACCGTTAATTTCTATTTGTTGCAGACAGAAATATACCCGCTTAATTATTATTTTCAAATGGCAAAACTCGTGACTACTAAAACTAGAAACACATGAGCAGACACGAGAACAATTTCTACAATCATACGTCAATAAAATGTCTATACATAGAAGATTAATTTGAAATCGTTTTAATTTAGTACTTTTGTTCGTGATACTCCTTTGGGCAGTTAGAATGTGGCCTAAGGGTTGCTTTCCTCTAGATAGATATTTATAGGGTGACCAATTATTAAAATTGGATAATTATTATTCTTGTGCCAGCACAATATATTTGGTCTATTCTTTTAGAGTATGTGGTTGTTTGTGATTTATTTAATTTGGTCGAGTGTGATTTATATTAAAAAACTCTATAGAAAGATTCTTCGAAAGCGGAAAATACACACTAAAAGATAGAAGTGTCTGTGATAGTATAATTATTTGTTGCATATATTGTGTTATTCCTTCTAATAATATGAACCGACTTACACAAAGAGTAAACACATCAAATGAACCACAAGATATATAATAGCGTTCTATGTCAGTTTACTTCTCAAACCGAACAATAGTATGTTATTAACATGTCTGATGTGCAAGATCATCTTACTCGAAGTTAACAAACGAATACATGGTAAAGGTCTCTAATTAGCGTTAAGTTTACGATGCAATAAAATAAATCAACGTTCATGTTTTGGCGCCCAACGCGGGGCAACAATTTGTAACTATAATACAGACCCGTGCTAGAGCAGAAACTATATCTGGAAGGAAACTTTTTTTTATTTCATTAGTAATAAATAAAATTGTTGGTTGAACTATGGGAAAACAATTTAATAAATAAAGAGCGCAATACTAGGTGTGTACTCGTAGTACCGTGTCTTACAAAACTTCTACTGTCACTAGTTTTCGCTCCAATACACACTAAAATATCTATTGCTACAAATTTCCTATACTTTTGCATCATTTTTACTTTTTCTTTATACATGGTTCAGTTGCTGTACAGAGTGATTCTGGTAAATTTAGAACTGTTGATAAAACTGACTAGAATTAATGAAAAAAAAAGATATTGGGCAAAAATTTTAATAGCTGATACTTCCCATGAAAATGTTCCGACTCTCTGATTGGTGCCGCTAAATACACGGTTCGTATCGTTCGTATCGTGTACATGGAGTTAACGTATGTTTTTTATGAAGTATTGACTCACCTTGTATGTCTAATAGATACAATATTAGTCATTCAACTGATAACCGTTGCATAAATGTTCAAGAATACGCTTTCTAATAATGTGATCGCCATCGTTAAAATAAGTGGGTTGTATAGTGTGCAATTGTTTACAAAATTTGTTGTAGGCTTGTGATATTGTTTCGTGATTATAGACTGAAGATTTGTGTGGACATTTAGTTGGCAAGTCTGAGACCGCAATAATAGTCGACATAACAATCAACTACTGATTATTCCAAAAAAATATTGCATTTAATTAAATTATGATCAATATTGGGAAATTTACTATAAATTAGGATCGTGGGCTTCTAAAGAGTGGCGTATTAGGCAAAGCAAGCACCTGAAATCCATCTCCTTCACTCCACTATAAACGCTTATGTTCTGGCCAGAAATAACTAGTTCAGTCAAAGAAGCTGTCGATTCTCGAAGCCGTGGATTTCACTTAGAAGTCAGGACTATTAAACGGTCTTGAGCGTGTGGCTCGTTCTCGACCTCCATGTGTATACTATGCATTCCCAGTTGCAACATATCGATTCCATGCTCGACTAACGATGCTTTGAGACACATTTAGACGCAAAGCGACTTTTTGCTGGGATACTCCTTCAAGTAAGACATTTGGAATGTGCGCAGATAAACCTAGACAGAGGTTATGTGGATCGACGCATAACCATATACTCCGACAGTCAGGCAGCAATCAAAGTCCTGAGTGGGTATACCAGCAATTC
This sequence comes from Galerucella calmariensis, assembly GCA_910591675.1. Lineage (NCBI taxonomy): Eukaryota > Metazoa > Arthropoda > Insecta > Coleoptera > Chrysomelidae > Galerucella > Galerucella calmariensis. Next base: position 92,797 of record CAJUYG010001032.1, read on the forward strand.
AGGACTTGCTAACGAATGTCGAGAACGACTTGCTAATCTTGCAAGGCGGAACGTGGCAGCTCCTTTCTGCGGCCCGGGCCCGACCCTGGGCCTAACAAAACAAAAAATACGCAAGGAGACGAAGAAGTGGCTGAGGAATCAGCACTGCGCTCATTGGAATGCTCTGCAGGGTCCTAGACAATCCAAACTTCTACTAAAGGGATGGACTGATGAAAACGCCAGGGCAGCTACTGAGCTACCAAGGAGTAGACTAAGGAAGATAGCAGGACTCCTAACAGGGCACTGCTGTATGAAGAAACGCCTACACAACTTAGGAATAGAGGAAAGCAGTTCCCTATGTAGGGGTTGCGGTATGACTGACGAAACTTCAGTCCATGTTCTCTTAGAGTGTTCACACTGGGCTGTACTACGCAGGCGAATCTTCAGAGTCCCTGTTATGGCCCCTGGAAACACAAGCAGATCCATTGAAAAGGTTGTGGCCTTTAATGAAGGGCTTGGCTTCATGGATGTCTAGGTAGCAGGAATGGCACAATGGTCCCGCCAGTAGCCTCAGTGCCGGAACCTTGGCTTGAGTTGTCCAGGACAAGGCTCGCCTGCACATTTAGTTGTAGTAGTAGTAGTAGTAAGACATTTAAGAACAACAAACTGTATCTGTAGGAAGGTTGAGTGTAGGCTCACAGCGCTTAGACCACATGTACATCCTCCATTGTACATCCTCCCGAGGAGTTGTCCTCCTAGGTCATCGTCTATCCTGTCCTTCCCAGGAAGGTGTACAGGTCACTAGGAGACATCTGTTTTATATCGGCAGGTGAAGGCCAAGACACACACTCTTTTATTGACGATAACTCCGGACACTTGCATAAGACTTGCCTGACAGTTTCATCTTCCTGTTCACACATCCTGCATAGAGGTGTGTCCACTAGCCCCATAGTAAGGTGTTTCTTTATTCAACAGTGGCCAGTCAGAAATCCTACTATTAAACGTAGGTTTTTCCTGGTCATCGCCAAATATTTCTTCGGCGCTAGCTTTCCAGGGTGATCCTGGCAAGACTGCATCCTTTGATTCCATCCCATCTCTGAAGGGATTGAGCATGGGTGTTACGTTTGGCTAGTTCCGCAATTGACGAAGTCGTTAGGCCAAAGGTGTCACTGGGTCCTTAATTTTAGTCCAAACGCTTCCCTAGCCAAAGAATCGGCCATGCGATTACCTTCACTCTTGTCGTGCCCTTTAACCCACCTCAGGATAATATTGTTATCTGCCGAGGCGTTATAGCTAAATCTTGGTGGCACTCTAGTACTAGCCTCGATATAACACGTTGTCTGTTCAAGGTTAATAGGGCTTGTCTACTATCAGTGCAGATTGTTATGTTTTTGCCAGAAATTCATTTTCTGGTTAATTATTTTGTTGCAATTGAAAACAACAAATAATTGCCACAAATAGGCAGAAAATGTATGCAAAGATTTATGCAACAATATAATGTATAACATCCTGTAATACTGAATGCGATTATAGCCAGTGGAATAATCTAATTAGTCAGACATTTAAGTGAAATCAATCAAAAGCATTCGGACCAAAAGGGGTTATCAGACAATTGACGGACGTGTTGCGGGCATTTAAACTCTATAATCTGATTCAACTGCCGAGGAATTTGATCAGAGCGCTCTCTTAAATCTGATGATCAATGAGTTAATGCGATAATTGCAAATGGCTCAAATTAATTGAGAGATGCTGTTAGCGGCCGATCACGTTGATTGAGTTAATGGCTGGTATTATGGATTAGGCTGAAATATCATCACATAGATGAGCGGGATATTCAAGAAGAAGAGACAAGTCATTACACGCTTGGTGTGGTTAATACAGAATGTTTTAATTGATTATTTGTTTATTTAAAATCGACTTTTTTACGTATACCGGGTATACGAATTAAATTATATTAAATGTAGGTCAATGGTTGAAAGTTTTTAGATTTTGATAGATTTAATTTTGTTTTGGGGCATTACTTGTTCTTAATCACACAAATAGAAAAAAATTATTCGTAAAAACAATATAAGTGCAATATATCAATCAAATCTCTTACCACAAAACATGTACGTATTTAAAGCATAATCGAAATAAATTAGAAAGTCAATCGGTGAACATTTTTATAAAGTATTTAAATTCGCTGCATGTTATGAAAAACTTTTTTATTATTAATAATTATAGAAAAATATTCTTTATAAAAACTTCTGCAAATTTTAAAACCTGAAATGCAGCCACCAGGCTTATACGAAATATATTTCTTTTGTACTACTAGCAGAGCTGTGAAGTTGACAATGGGCTAGTTTCATGGGTATGAATTAACAAGTGAATTCATATCAGGAGGGTGAAGAATAACATATCTTTTTCTATGATAACGATATTTATCTCAAAAGGTTATAAATATTTATGAAATTTGGTTTTAAAATTTTTTTTGATTTAAATAAACCGCTTTAATTAAACCAATGGCAGAAGCCCTTGTTGCCATATTCAAAGTACGTTCTGTTGTTAAATCCTACTTGACTATCCAAGTTGATTAGGACAAAGTGAAAGTCGACTAGAAGAATTTGACAGTTGTCAATTTACACATCATACACGTTCAGTTTTTAGTAGTTGTTTGTGTTATTTTATATTAGAAAGTGTGCTTCTGTTTATTTACCTTTTAAAAGACATGAAACTAATAAAAAACACCACCACAAATACTTTAATAAAATCCGGAAATCAATAAACACACAAAACAATAAATCACATAAACAAAACATTTGGACAGTGTTATTCCATGTGTTAACCCACAAAAATTGACAAAACGACCTTTTAATATTTTTGATTGCTAAAATTAGTAAAGCTTCCGTTAGCAAAAAAAGTTTTTGAAAAAGAAAATTTTTTTTCAAGAAAATGTTAAAAAATTTAACCCACATTTTCCGTTAATGACGTATATATTTCACAATATTGTTTTAAGTTCCGTAACTCGGTATTACATTATTTACACACTTATATATATATATATATATATATATATATATATATATATATATATAATATTGCTTTAATGTATCAACCACCACTTAACTCACTACGGCAAAATAACAGTCGATAATATAAAGTACTGTTTTAATTTGAGAGATTATGTTAACCCTCCATAACTTATTATTGCAAAATTCGACTACTGTTATTCAAAATGCTTTAAATGTATCAATTCTGGGTTGAAATATTATGGCAAAAATTTGTTCGCCTTTTGGCTCGTCTATTTACGGAACCGACATATGTTATGTGGGTTAACACTGTATGGTAAAATTTCAATTAGGACGAATAGGACTAATTGAATGTTTTAACCAACTCTTGAAGAGTTAGAATACCAGCATAAAGAGCATTTACATAAGGCATCCAAATTGAGACAACAATTGCACGATGATTTAAAATTTGCTAAAACTCACGATTGTACGGAAACACTTACATTTGACTTTGAAAAAACGCATGCTTTACCACGACTACCTACAAGCATTATTTATTACAAAAGGCAGGTGAACTTGTATAATTTGGGAATACACAGTGGTACTACTGATCGGGGTTTCTTCAATGTCTGGTTGGAACCAACTGCTAGTAGAGGCTGCCAAGAAGTTGGTTCCTGTTTAAAGAAACATATAAATGAGTTCTTGAAACCTACAGCGACACATCTTATTTTATGGTCTGATGCTTGCGGAGGCCAAAACAGAAGCATTAAATTAGTAGTAATGCTTCTTCATATTCTTGAAAATCATACGAAACTGGAAAAAATTTCTTTAAGGTTCCTCCAACCAGGACATACATTTTTACCCAATGATTCCGAATTCGGAGACCTGGAATGTGCTCTGAAACTTCAAACACGACTTTATACAGACGATGACTATATTCACGTGATGGCAACTTGCAGACGACGAAATAAATTTACAATTAACAAATTGGGAAAAGATGATTTTTTTTCAGTTGAACCCTTATTAAAGACAATTATTAACCGTAAGGTTGACATGAATGGAATAAAAATAAGCTGGCTGAATACTTTTGAAATTGAAATGAGAAAAAGTCAGCCTCTACTGCTCTTTTTTAAATCAAACATTGATTCGAAGACTACGCAACACGTAGATATTGGAAAACATTTGAAAAATAAAAAAATGAAGTATCTTAAAGATATTGAATTACCCTTGCTATGGCCCAAAGGGAGAAGCTTGTCTTCTGCAAAAACAAAAGACTTAAAGGACATATTAAAATCAATTCCTTCTGACGCTAGGAGTTTCTATAACTTTTTAAGTAATACAGAAACGTCTTCCATTACTGATGACGTCGGGGGTTTCGGCGAAACACTAGATTTTGAAGTTGAAGAAACCGCAGATGAGGATTAACAACTCTTTTAATTTCTTATATTCGGTTATTTTGAGTTAAAAAGATTTTTTGTAATGTTTTTATTCCATTTGTTAGAAGTGGAAATATTTATTTGTTTAATAAAACTTGTTTGATTTTGAAAATTTAGTAGTGTTAAATAATCTGTTTATATTACATTTTGAATTAAAACCATTATTAATCGTAATATTAGTGGCTTTCCAATTGCACAATTTGAGCACCCAGTCGAGCACATGCGTGCGCAGTGCTTCAAACGCATGTTCCAAATTGTCGTTTTGAAGATCTGTGTGTCAAACACGGTTGCGTTTTCCCCTTGCCCCTCAAACACCAGATAAAGGTTTGCGCTTTTAACACAAACTATAAATTTGAGGTTATGTAAATTTAGATGTGTTTTAAAATTTAAAAAATGGAATCACAACCGGGCTGCTCAAAACAACATTCTCTTACATTATTGGATGCAGAAACGAATTCGGAATATGCATTATTGCTCAATGAAGAAGACTATAAAAGGGCTCAAATAGGTAATGTATAGTAAAAATCATGGTTATTATAAAAAGACTATATAAAAATGTTTCTAATTGTAGATGTTGCCTTTGCATCTACACTATTAAACTTTGCCAAAAATGAAGAACTAAGGACAGATGAATACTTGAACAAGGAAAACAGACAGGAGCTGGAATCTCCAAAAAGTGAATCATGGGATTACAATGCTGTTCTTTGTTTGCTTAGTTGTATGGAAAATAACATGGAGGACATGCAACATCCCAAAAAAAAGAAAAATGTATTCCCAAATATTAGCAATGAACTTTTAAGCAATGGCTTCATATACAACGCTACAGCATGCTACAACAAATGGCGCAGTCTGTTAAGAAGTTACAAAAGTACCAAAGATAAAAACAACAAAACAGGCAGAGGTGCAAGCAGGTTTATGTTTTTTGAACAAATGGATAATTTATTAGGAGATAAACCATCCATCAGCGCCCAACATACAATGGAATCTTCAGAAGCAAATTGTAATTCAATTACAAATATTAATGCAAGTGCCAATATGAGTTTCATTGAAAACCATACTGATGTAGAACCTGACTTGGAAGTAAGTTCAGAGAACGAAAAAAGTGCCGACAGCCGAACAAAGTTTTTTCGGAAACGGAAGCGGGATCTTGAAATAAAAGAAGAGAGTAAAGAAAAACGACACAAAGACAGAATAAATATTGAAAAAGAAAAGTTAACTGTGGAGAAACAAAAAGTGAAAATATTACAAGAAATATTACTGAAACTCAATGAAAGTAACAAGAATTAAGAAGTATGCTGTAAAGCAATTTATTTTCGTTTATTCCAAAAGTAGTGATTATTTATTTTTGTCAATATTTTATGTTTTGTTTTCTGTAAAATCACATTTTTTTTTGTTAGTATTCTTTTATATATGTATCAAATATTAGGACTGAAATAATGCCATGTAAAATAGATATATTTTTATTTTTTCAAAAATAAATTCGTTACAATATATTTCCTACTTTTACTAAAAATTTATTCTACACTATATTCATACCATACTATTATTATAAATTAATACATTTATTTAGAAATTCATACAGAAAACATTTTTCTAAATATTTCTTCTCTCTTCATAGGTACATTATTTTGAACCAGTTCTGCAACCAGATCATGGTTAGGTATATTTTCTTCATCAATGTCATTTTCATCCACCTCTATTTCATCAGAATCTATTATGCAAATATTGTGTAATACACAACACGCCATTATAATTTTAACACAAAATTTCACATTGTTATTATTCAAATGGAGAAGTCTTCTATATCTATTTTTTAGCAAACCAAATGCGTTTTCAATAACAATTCTAGTAGATGAATGTTTATAATTAAATTGTTTCTGTTCATCTGATAGGGCACCTGTGTTTTTAAAAGGAGGTACTAGCCACGACATACTTGGATATGCTGAATCACCTAAGAGATAATAATGTTTGAAAAATTGTGGATTTCCAGCTTTCTGATAAATTGCTGATTTTCTTAATACCCTCGCATCATGAAGAGATCCTGGTTCCCCACAGTATACATCCAAGAATTTTTTATCAGTATCACAAACTGCTTGTATAATCAAGCTATGATAACCCTTTCGGTTACAATATGAGTCTTGATCTTTGTTTGGTCGGTTGATTTTCACATGGCTACAGTCAATTGCGCCTATAACTCCATTAAATTGTTGTTTGTTTTTAAATTTGCTTGCAATTATCTCTTTTTCTTCATCACTGGGCCATTTTATGTATCTACTTTTGATAGATATTAAAAAGTCAATCACTCGAAATAGAGACCTATGTGCTGAACTTAAGCTGACATTGAACCGATCAGATATTTGCCTAAAACTCTCTGTATTAGCAAGATACCACATTGTTAAAAGCACACTGGTTTCATTTGATATATGAGGTATCCCTCTAACAGTGTTGGTACTGTACTCACTTGTTGCAAAGTTATCTGTAAAAAGAACAAAATGTTTTAACTGGAATTTAGTGAAATTTACAAATTAGTCTCGTGCATGTCAACTTAAAATATTTGATATCAAGTGCAAGCACAACTTATTTCACTGTTTGTTTATATGGTGTGTGCACAGTATTTGATTAATATTTTGATAAATTTGCCAAAAACGATGGAAGGATCTATAATTTAAATAAAGTTTTATTATTCATCTTCATTTCATTTAAAAGACTGTCTTTGCAAATGATCCTATATTTGTCTGAATGAGGCAAAAACATGTTTATTTCACCACGTTTTTTATTAAAATCCACTCAAATTTTTCATTCAACAATTCACAAGACTAGTACTAATAAGCACATACCAATAAGTTCACTGATTGTTTCTCGTTTCATTCGAAAGTGGCGTTTAAAAGTGTCAGGATCGTATTGCTTGACTGTTTTCTCTACAAAATTTTCTATTTTTGTAATTTTAAGATGTTCCTCTTCGTCTGAAGATGAAGAAGTGGGCCAGCCAGACATAGTATCTGATGCACAAACTAAAAATTATACATTACAATAAATTGGTAGATATTTATTACATTATTATTTGAAATAAAGTATAATGCAATATACCAAGTATACTTACAAATAAGTGCTTCCATAGTATTCGCATTTTTTATTTAATTAATCGATTATTTCGGACACAACAACAAATAAACAAATTATTTGTGGTTATGTTTTAAAATTTGACACTTGACACAAAACTCATCGAAGTTTGTTCCAAATGATTCTTGTGTGCCAAGCTCACGAGCGTCGAGCCCATGGGTTTCGTGCACAAAGTGCTTGACAAATTGGAAAGCCACTATTATTTTCACTCTCTTCACGTTCTTGATACTATCTATATTTTCTTAAAATATTATATTCCACAAGTTAAGCCACACGGAAAACCAAAGCCTAAGTTTTTAAATTTATATTTCAATATAGTGTTAAGCTCTTTAACCGAAAACAAATTTTCAGACAATCCTCTATTTTCAGTTTGCCATTATGTGTTATGTGGCTTAACATTTTTTATCATTGATGAGACATACTGAAAATGGTATAAGTGAATTTTGCAATAATAGACTTTTGCATTTTATAAATGTAAAATGATAAATATTGCAATATTTGAATCATTTTCTAGTGTATTTAGATGTCTCTTATTGAAAATATTGCTTTTAATAAAACCTAATTAATAAATCTAAACCTTTTTTGTCAGTTAAACTTCAAACGGGTCTAGCTCAAAATGGCTGTGATGTGAGTTGAAACAGTATGGTATAACACTGTCCATTTGTAGGTTATGGCATTTGTTCTTCTTCTTCTTTATCCTTTATTGGGTAATATCACAAGGGATAATTTGCCCAGAATACTAAGGGGATATGGCATTTGTTATTGTTTTAGGAGGCACTCAAAATCTCCTAAAAAGAAGAAGAATAAGCGATCCAGAACTAAATCGAGTTTCGAATTCCTCGGAATTCTAGCGTAACACAATTTTTGCGTGTGTGTTATATCACATGTTTTTCAAACAACTCAACCTACATAGAGAACGTTTAATTTTCATTAAATAAGTAATACTGGATATTCAAAGTTTTTTTACTTTCATTTTATAAGTATAGGTACTTTTAATGTACTGTGGAATGTTTTTTCTTCAACGCTCGCTACAGCATTGCTTCCTATATGTTGAAAGTGATTTTTAATGGAACACCCCATTTCTTTATAACTCTACTATATTAGTTTTCTAATAGAATTGACAATTGTTTCGATATATCATTTTATATCATCGTCACATTTTATTCTCTACTTTGAAAGCGTCATGTCGAAAACTACAGCTTGAAATTTACATATATATTTTCAAATTTCTTTGACTACGCGAGAATTATCTTTTTTAATAAGAGGTACCCGATTATGAGAGCATCATTTGAAAGAGTACGTTTTAACAGTACCTACTTTGCGTTTCTGTTTAACAGATGTAAAGGAAAAAAGATAACTATAGTAAAAACCAAATAAAGTTGCGTTTACGTCATAATTGTGAACATTTGCAGCGTTGTCAGATTGTTCACGAAATATGGATGTATTTGTTACTCGTTTATGAGCGCAACGTTTTCTCTTTGGTGACTCAAATTCTTCACCTTTTTTCTTTGTTTGACAAATTTTGTTTACTGTTCTTACACTGATTTTTGAAGCAGCAGCTTCACGCTAAAATAATAGAAATTTTCGTAAAGTAAAGTAAGGATATTTTATTCACGTATTACCTACCTCTTATACAGCATTTAAGGGCAACAAAGGACCATTATTATTCCTTTCTTGTTCAAAATAATTTACTAATGAAGCCACAAGTTCTTTGCATCGGCTATTCAGCTGTTTGGGCATTTTAACAATCACAGAAGAAAATGCCTTG
>CAJUYG010001033.1:0-38960 GCA_910591675.1 Galerucella calmariensis
ACACTCGCCGCTACGCGGCTCGTGCGCAACTTTTCTATTCGCATGTAGTAAGCAACTTACTACTCTTGTTATGTAATATACTATTTTGATACAAGTGCGTGAAGTTATACTTTTGCGCACTAGTTGCGAAAGTGCAAGGCACCAGTGTAGCGAGTGTCTTTTTTGCAACGGGTGTCATACAAAACTTTATCTACGACCACATGAAGAAAAAATAAAAATATGTGCTCTGAAGGGGCTAAAAAACAGAAAAATAATTTTTTTATAAACAAATATATACACAACGAATTCTAATTATTTAAATTAATTCAATTACTATAATACTATACTATAATATATTAATTATAAGTTTTCACTATGTCTGATACTTGTGTTAAATTTACTGAAAGCACAAAATTTTATACAACAAACGACTAAATTCAAGGCAACTAGATACTAATTACGTAGCTCGAAAAGAGTGTTAAAATGAAAACCTCATTTAAAAAGCATTGGTCATTTACGCAGGCTTTTGGGTGTTATAATGTAAGTCCCATATAAAAAGCGTTGTTCATTTATGCACGCTTTTTAACGTATGTATAATGTATGATTTCACACATTTTTTTGGTTCGTAAATGACTAAGTTTAAAGGTGGTCGTACATAAAGTTATTTTATTATTATTTAAAATGAAAATAGTGAAAGTGAGAAAAAAGTGCATACCTATCGATTATCAAATAACAAATGACCAGTCACCACAATCAGCTGATAAGTATAATTTGATTGGAAACAGTTAGATGGTTGGTAACACAAAAGAAACTAGACTCCTGCCTAGAAATGCGTGTAATAGTTCGTGTTGTTCTTAATGAAGCACTATATAATAATCAATTCTATTTTATATACTTGTGTGTACGAGCTACTCTACTCAATCCCTGACGACCTCATTGAAGTTCACTTATATATTATTTTTTTATTTAACCTTACTAATACTTTTATATAATTTTTCACAGATATATCTATAAAAGTATCAATTAAGCTATTTCGTGAATGACCCAATAGAGGGGCACATGCGCCTTGCATGCAATAGAAATAGCACCAAACCGATAAACTTGAAGAAATTAATTAAAGTCTTGCATAGCCTTTATGCATATAAATACATGCCAACAGAATGAAGCTTTATAGGTGATGTGATAATTAGTCACGAATACTTTTACCTTCAACTTTCAGTATAATTTTTGACAGTTATCGTAATTTGTGGAGGGTCATTTTTACTTTCTACCACCTCATGTCGAGATATCGTAGTTTTTCAAAGACAGTTGAATTTTTTTGCAATCGCCTCCTTCCATTACTTGTACTCTTTTTTTACATATAACTGTGCAAAACATATTATTGGTGTCAATTATTATTTATAACTAATTTTACAATAAGCGCCTCTACTATAATAAGTCGTACATTCGTTACGGTATATTTCCTTGTAACCCACTTGTTCAGTTCCTAATGCGGCTTTTCCAGTTTTAGTTTGGCGTTTAGACCAAAACCAAACGATCGAGCGGGGTTTGTGGAACGCACCTCCTTCATATTTAACAACGTTGTCGCTAGCCTAATTATCAATATACAGGGTATTGTTGTTTAGCATAATTATTAGAGATCCGTTAACGGAAGTTTTAGCTAAAGGCCAAAAAAAGCCCTGTTAGGTCTGATGTTTTATTGTATGCCACCTGAAATTAAAGGAATAACAAGCTGCAGTGGAACATTTATGACTAACCAAAAGTTTCTATTCTCAACAGATTTCTAAAAAAGGAGGTTCTCAGTGCTTATTGAACTTCTTTGTCAAAATCAAATAGGAAATGTATGGTGATTGAAGTATTGTCAGGTTTAATTCCAAAAGAAGATAGGGGATCAGGACCGTATTAGTAGAGCTCCAAGGAGGTCCTATTGTAATTTCATTGGTATTTGGACTTTGTTGTTCGGAGAAATATCAAGAAAACACTCAAAATCAAATGGGAAATGTATGACGACTGTGGTATTGTCAGGTTCAATTCCAAAACAAGATAGGGGATAAGGACCGTATTAGTAGAGCTCCAAGGAGGTCCTATTGTAATTTCATTGGTATCAGACTTTGGAGTTCGGAGATAAATCAAGAAAACACTCAAAATGATATAGGAAATGTTTGGCGATTTAAAACCATCCTTTGGAAAAACACGTTATACAGGAAAATCCCGAAATCCACACAGAAACTTTAAGTGCCGAGAACAAACATGCGAATCTTGAAAACGTCGATGCTGAACCTGACAATGTTCCAAATTAACCTTCCCCCCAATTACCTTCGTCCGTACTCAAATGCTGTGTTTGCTCTGGAGAGACCACGGGTGCTCATTGGCGTAGAACATGCAAAAGTCCTATACATACTATTTGTGCTGCCCCAGAAACAAACGTACCAGAAGGCTAAGGGTCTAAAGTGATTTTCCCTTTATGCATGAAAACAGCATTAACTTTAGAAAGCCGCAACAGTTCAAAAGATAATTTAGAGGAACAAGCCAAGAAAATGCTCAAAACAAGAGGAAAAAAATTTCCTCCTGTGATAACCGGTACCACGGTTAGGATTTCTGTTCCAGAAGTCGACAGAGGTCGTGGTGACGCCCGTAATATACTTGCAGTTGTCTTGAAAAAGACAGAAAATGAACTTTATCAACTTGGCACAAAGCAAGGTATCATAAAAACACTGTTTTCTAGACAACAATTTACTGTTTGTCAACAGAAATTAATAAGCGTGGAAGATGTCGCTAATCAGGATACAACAGTGCGCTCCGTTGCTACTTTGCAATCGACTGGAACAGGTCAGGGATTTTTCAAATGTACTTGCAAAGTAAACTGTGAAACCAAAAAGTGTTCATGCTTTAAGAATAAATTGCTGTGTACTTCAAAGTGTCACAATAGTTCATCTTGTAAGAATAAGTAACTGCTTTTAATATACTTGGCTACTTACAAGAAGATGTTTAACTATTGAAATTAAAAACTTTGTATCTTAAAAAAATATAATATATGTCTTAAAGGAAGAGTTTGGTGAGACAATTTGCATGATGTTACCTAAGATTTTATTTCATTTCAAATTATAATTATGTTATTAGAAAATTCTTAATTTCTATTTATTCAGAGTAATGTTTGAGTTAAATTAAAGTTTAATAATGTTGATTTTGAACTCTAGTAGGTATAATAAAACTTTAAATAATATGTCATTGCTTTGATATCGTAGCGCATAGATTTTGTGTCGATTACTGCACTTGTGAAGATACTTAAGAAAATATTTCTTTTTGTTATTAAGTAGTAGTCCAGCGGATAAAGCACAAAAAAGGCTCAAAGTTCGGAATTTTTTCCCTAAAGACGGATAGGAATGCGGTTTTTTGCATTCGCTTCGGAAAATTATTTGTAAAAAATGTACCTACTTTGTTCCCATTACAAATCGGGAGTTGCATCGCTGCAGTCAAAAATGCCAAAAATGCATCTTTTGGGAGGCATCTGTGAATAAGAGTCAGAACTGGCTCAAATCGGGTACCCGGGGGTTTTCGAGGTCGCTGATCACGATTATGATGTTGAAATTGACCCCCCGGACACCTGGGGCTCAGGAACGCCGATGAACCTCGTCTCCGTGGGACACTCCAAGAAATCACGAGGCGAACGAAAAAAAACTCGGCGCCCGAGGGCCCCGGACACCTGGTGCCCCCGAACCTCGACCTGGACATCATCTCCGAGAACTTTCTATCGACAATATCGACAAAAACAGCCCGGAAATTATTGGAGGCGTGTTTTTTGAGGCGCGAAGTCACGATTTCACGTCGAAAACGACATTCCCACCACCTGGTGCACCGCAACCTGTGCTTGAACATCGTCTCCGAGGGTTTTCCAAACAAAATCGAAAAAGGTGAACCGAAAATCGTTATAAGGGGTTTTTTGGGCCGCTTAATTAGAATTTTGCGCGGGAAACGACTCCCTGAACACTTGGTGCGCTGTACCCTGGCCTCGAACGGCCCAAAAACCCCTTATAACAATTTTCGGTCCAGCTTTTTCGATTTTATTTGGAAAACCCTCGGAGACGATGTTCAAGCGCAGGTTCCGATGCACCAGGTGGTAGAAGGGTCGTTTTCGGAGTGAAATTGTGATTTCGCGACTCAAAAAACACGCCTCCAATAATTTCCGGGCTGTTATTGTCGATATTGTCAAGAAAGTTCTCGGGGATGACGTCCAGGTCGATGATCGGGTGCACCAGGTGTCCGGGGGGGTTCGCCGATGCCATATTTGAATTCAGCCACCAGAAAAGACCCGGGCGCGGAGTTTTTTTTCGTTCCCCTCGTGATTTCTTGGAGAGTCCCACGGAGACGAGGTTCATCGGCGTTCCTGATCCCCAGGTGTCCGGGGGGTCAATTTCAACATCATAATCGTGATCAGCGACCTCTAAAACTCCCGGGTACCCGATTTGAGCCAGATCTGACTCTTATTTACAGAGGCCTCCCAAAAGATGCATTTTTGGCATGCATTTTTGACTGCAGCGATGCAACTCCCGATTTGTAATGGGAACAAAGTAGGTACATTTTTTACAAATAATTTTCCGAAGCGAATGCAAAAAACCGCATTCCGATCCGTCTTTAGGGAAACTTTTTTGCTTCATCCGCTCGACTATAGGTACCTACAAGGTTACTGGATTGCAAATTTAATATTACTTTATTTTAGTTCGTTCAAAGATGTTACCTAAGATTTTATTTCCTTTCAAATTATAATTATTGTATGTTACCAACAGTTTATTTAAAGTACTTATACGAAAACTGATTGTTTTTTTAAGTGAAATCGATTATGAAAAATCGATTACATACATTACCTATGCTTCAACCGGCATTCTATACAATGCCTAGGTATTCTATACATTTCCTAGGTAAAGTGTAAAATAGTTGAACTATTGAATATCATTTCATACATTGCCTGAACGACTCCGGCATTCTATACATTTCCTAGGTATTGTATAGAATGCCTGCATTATACACATTGCCTATAACACATATACAATGAAAGATGAGTGATTGCTTAATAATCTGTCACTTTTGCGAAGTTTGAAACAAATATATATACTCGAAATTCCGTAAATTAAAGTATCTTACCTTCGTTCTGTTTAGCGGTACCGAGAAGTCCCAATCTGGCGCAACGAACAAGTACCCGCTGCGAGCTATGGAACGACTTGCCTGAAACATAAAAAATATTATTTTATTACCTGCAAACAGTTGCTGGACTAAATTGAAATCAACGTTATTTTTGGTATGGTTGAAATAATACCCTTCTTGGTGTGCGTCATCGATTGTTAATGTTCTTCTAACACATTACGTAGGAAAAAATGGAAAAAAGGCAGGTCTGTGATTAATCCTAATCAAAATATCACAATAATGAATCGTTTAAATGTATTACAAACGTTAACCCTAATCTTTGACTTACAAAAATTTGATTGGTTGATGTTTAGAATACGCGCAAACACAACCTATCAATCGCGAGGTTAAAATACTATGACGGCGTAACTTTCGTAGCGGCAATGTGTCTTACGTCTAGTTCTACTGTCAAACTGACAGTTCTCGTCAGGTCTGTACTTTGTTGTTTACGGTCAATTATTATTTATGAAAAGTGAATATTAATCTTATTGATTTATTTATTTAAATAATACAAAAAATATGCATGAATACACGGAAAAACATCAGTATTTTGAAAGTTCTCAAGTATTTTGAGTTAGAAAAAGAAGCTGGTAATTATTAATTGCATAGCCTTTTCGAATTTGGCTAAATACAATCCTGATGATGTTATTCATCAAATTTAAGGTTAGCTATATGTCAAAATAGCAAATAAAATAAACGACATGCCGAAAACCCGGATATGAGATTTTTAATATCAAATAAAAGCTACTCTATAGCATGAATTTAATCATCATTTTTTACCTTTTTACCTAACGTCAGCTTCTAATTATTATACAAGCTATAGAGAACCTGCGTGACCTTGCTAATTAGATTCTAGCGTCCATGGTGGCGAAAATTAGCATCTACTTTGTTAGATTAATTATTATACTAGTCCCTCGACTAGTCTCTATAAGAAATATGGAGAAATTATTAAATAAAAGAAAATGTCAAACGATATAATACCTAATCAAAAGAGGATTCCAAAAAATTAATATGTCAGTCATCTAGCAACAAATATAAAATAGTTATTTATGTAACTAGTGTGTAAAGTAGCCTTTTTTTTTGACGAATGTGAATATTGTAGCATGAGCCGCAGGCGAATGCGACAATCACATGAGTCGAAAAAAAGGTCTTTACACACGAATTGCATACAATATTTTTTCTACTAGCGAATATTTAATTGAAATACAAAAGTTTAATAGTAATTTTCTTTACGCACTAGTGCGTAAAGAAACATACTTTACGCACTAGTGCGTAAAGTAAGTTAAATTTTTCTTTAGAGTCTTTTTATAATAATCTAAAATAACATCATAGTTTTCTAAAAAAATTCAATTCCTGAATATAAAATACAATTGCTTACTCTAGGTATAGTCGGAAGATCTCAATTTAAATTTTAAATGTCAGATTCAATTCACAAAGAAGTGTCAGTCACTCACCGCCAACTTATACCTATTTACCGTATTATTTCCAGTACTTAATAATTATTTAACAATAATTGTTAAATAATTATTAGGTTATTTTACCGAATTCTATCTCCAATTTATGAAAAAAACTTTGATTTAATATCCGTTTATTATACCTATATTTTTATAAGACTGGATATCTATAACTACATACATATTGGAATTTTTTCTTTACGCACTAGTGCGTAAAATAAAGTTTTACGCACTCGAAAATGTGTCTAAAGTACGTACTTTACACACGGTAGTAGAAAAATATTTTTAATAGTAGCCATGTAAAAAATGTTGAATAGTGATGGCAATCAGATAGTACCTACAAGTGTGATAAAAGCTCGAGTAGATATGTTTAAATAATTGTCTTAGAAATGTTTCGCGTCGTGGAGGCCTTCATAGAAGTCATAGAAGTTTAAACAAGTTCATGACTTTGTTCATAATAATTTTTTCAAGTTAACAATAAATGACTGCTTTCCCATTTTTTGCTAATTTATAACAAATAAAGACAATTTTTTTTAGTTTACAATAAACAAGGGAGTTCAAGAATATTTTGTTAGGTTGAATTAAAATTATAAATAATAGAGATAAGAAATATTTTATTGGAAATTTCCTATTCTTTAGGAATCCTTTTTCACAAATCCTTAAATATTAATAGTTTTTGATTTATTAACAGAAAACTAAATGCTATACTTTCGATATCTACATTTTTCTATTAAACTATAATAAGTATGCATTTATTATTAGCACATATAAGTTTACTTGATACGATTTTTTGCTTGTATCCATTTCTGTCAACGTTCCAATAAATGTGATTTTGATGGAAAATAATAAAATGTTATGTTTTTACTCGTTTTACTCGTTTACACAAATTGAAAGAAATGATAAAAAACGTACACGCACTATACACTGGGTTATTTATAAGAAGGGTCACAGGGATTCCTGTACAAAACTGTTAAACGCGAGCTAACTTTTTTACCAAATAACGTTCACAAAAAATAGTAACAGATTTGGAAAGGTCGTTAAAAAAATAAGCTCAAATGCACTTTTAATTTTCTGAAATTCGCTCTGGTTTAATAATAGTATATTAAAGGCTTAATACGATCCTGATGATTTTATTTATCAAATTTAAGGTTAGCTATATGTCAAAAAAGCAAATAAAATAAACAACATGCCGAAATCCCAGATATACGTCACAATCGATGACACACACTAAGAAGGGTATGGGCTATGAAATTAATAATTACCAGCTTCTTTTTCTAACTGAAAATACTTGAGAACTTTCAAAATACTGATGTTTTTCCGTGTATCCATGCATATTTTTGTATCATTTAAATAAATAAAAAAATAAGATTAATATTCACTTTTCATAAATGATAATTGACCGTAAACAACAAAGTACAGACCTGACGAGAACTGTCAGTGTGACAGTAGAAAAAGACGTAAGACACATTGCCGCTACGAAAGTAACGCCTTTATAGTATCTTGAGCTCCCGATTGATAGGTTGTGTTTGCGCGTAATCTTAACATCAACCAATCAAATTTTTGTAAGTCAAAGATTAGGGTTAACGTTTGTAATACAATTAAACGGTTCATTATTGTGATATTTTGATTAGGATTAATCACAGACCTGCATTTTTTCCATTTCTTCCAACGTAATGTGTTAGAAGGAGATTAACAATCGATGACGCACACCAAGAAGGGTATTATATCAACTATAAGCGATTCGAAGACTGGTGCATTCTGCAAAGTGCCAACTTTGACACATTCATTCCAATTAATTTTACTCTACCGCACTAGTGCGGTAAAGTATCTCATTACGAAACTCATATCAGTATCGTAATGTTTGATATTACATATTGGTAGTAGGTAAAATTGTTTACCAATAAAAAAAATGAATAGTTATGTTTGAAAAAGTCGAACTCCATTTTCATCCCATTTCTAATACTTTCAACCGCGTAGGAGATAGCCAGACGGGTAGGAGCATGGGAAATTTGAAAGTTAAACGTGAAGCATCGCGGTTCGGTTCCCCGCTGTGGTGTTTTCGGTATTCGGAAGTGTTATGAAAATGGTGTACTATTTTTAACATGATCATACATTTTTTTATTAAAGAGCATTTGAACTTATTTTCCAACGACCTTTCCAAATCTGTTATTATTTTTTATGAACGCTATTTGGTAAAAAAGTTAGCTCGCGTTTTAAAATTTTGAACAGGAATCCCTAGGTCGCGACTTATAAATAACACAGTGTATAGTGAATTCATACAGTGTGTAAAAGCCAAATGGAATAAATTCATTATTTCGGTTACTGTACATATTTATAAAAAGTCCCGAAACACGTCAAATTTAAATTATAACTTGACATTCTTTAACGTGAAAATGCAACCCCTACCTTCAACCCCCTTAGAATGACAGGTACAACCCCCAATTTTTTAAATGGGAAGTATAGGCTTGTGATATATCATTTGAAAGGTCTCTTCATTCTCTATTCAAAAATGTTATTGTTTTTAAATTTAATGCAAAAATTAACATAAAAAAAATTAATATCATGTTGTTACCGAAATTCGCTACAATACAATCAAAAACTAAAATGTAATGCAAAACGTAATAAAATGTAGAACACGAAAAAGAACTATGAATGTTAATGAAGTAGATGTTCAAAATGTTCTCCGCGAACGTCTTGGCAACATCCTAATCTCAAATAAAACTGTCTTCTAACATTATTTAACATATCAGGCGTGATCGACCTAATCGCAAGCGTTATTCGTTCTTTTAAGTCATTTAAATCAGAAGGTTTAGTTTTGTACACATGGCTCTTCACATATCCCCATAAAAAGAAATCTGATAATGTAAGATCAGGTGATCGCGCTGGCCATTCAATCGATCCTCGCCTCCCTATCCACCGATTGGGAAATATTGTATCGAGGTACTGCCGGACATTAAGTTGGTAATGTGGTGGTGCTCCATCCTGCTGAAACCATATCGTATTCGCTGGAACTTGAGGATTACCTGGATCAGGATATAAATTTGCCAACGTTGGAATGACATCATTTTGAAGTAGTGCCAAATAATTGTTGCCATTCAAGTTGCCCTCAATAAAAAAGGGACCAATTATATTGTTCCCTACAATCCCTGCCCAAACATTAACCTTTTGAGGGTATTGAGTGTGTTCTTGTCTCATCCAGTGAGGATTTTCCGTGGACCAGTAGCGGCAATTTTGCCGATTAGCATGACCGTTAAGTAAAAAAGTACACTCATCAGAAAACATAACGTCTTCTAATTGGATAATATTGTTATCCAACATGTCCATCATTTGCTCACAAAAAAAAGTTCTCCTATCAAAATCGTCTTCCATGAGCTCCTGAGTAGGTATCATCTTATACGGATGCAATTTATTTTCTTTTAATATGTTTGCTATCGATGTATGGCTAGCATTGAATGTAGTGGATGCCTGTCTACTCGATGTATGTGGGTTTTCCTGAAACTCAAGCAACACATCTAATTTGAGTTCATCACTCAGTGCATTAGCAGCTGCTTTTTTTATCTGCCTTACATGACCAAACTCGCGAAACTGCTTTTCTATTTTACTTATTGTTCCTTGGGATATAGGCGGTAAATTAGGAAATTTCTCATGAAATAGGCGAGTTACTTCCTGTTGTGTTCGGATGTTATCTCCGTAACCAATCATTTGTAAAACTGTTATTTTATGCATTTCCGTTAATCTAACCATTTTTCAGAATTGAATTGAACAAACTTTATACTTAAATTACAACAATGACAACTTAAATAAAACAATTTACTACTGCTTGTTAAAATAGCGTTGCCACGGAAATTTCAAATGATATATCACAAGCCTATACTTCCCATTTAAAAAATTGGGGGTTGTACCTGTCATTCTAAGGGGGTTAAAGGTAGGGGTTGCATTTTCACGTTAAAGAATGTCAAGTTATAATTTAAATTTGACGTGTTTCGGGATTTTTTATAAATATGTACAGTAACCGAAATAATGAATTTATTCCATTTGGCTTTTACACACTGTATGTTATTGTAAACAACTCATGTATGAAGTTACAAAATTACCAGAAAAGGCGTCACTAGCCTTTACGCAGGTTATCTATACACATACATTTTTGTCTACTATAGGTATAAACTCTTTCCGGTTTAAAAACATATACATATCTGATAATATATATCAATTTTTGTGAAGTGTGTCGATATAAATTAATCTAAATTGATAACCGTTAAATGGCGCCTGATCGGGTAACTATTCGCTAATTTATATGCGAATCCAATCAGCCAATAACCTCAATTAAACGGTATTTTCGTAGTTTTTTTTATTGTCCGCAAATGTTATCAACTGCTTTGTTATTTCATTTTCGGCGAGTGATCCTTTTATTTAAATTTACTGCAAACTCCGAAGTTGGTGGTTAATTAATTATTACAATCAACAGATATTTATGTATGTAATAAAACTTTTATAGTATATAGGTAATCTACGATATAAAAGACGCTGACGTAATTTTTGGTTACTTTTCTGCTGATCAGAATAAATGTAAAATAGTACTACTGGCGAGTCTATAGAAAGCCGAGGACATATTTGAGGTAATACACATTTCAAAATTAGGTTCAAACATAAACTTTTCCTGCTTGTTCAATCTAACGGAAATCAAGAATTGCTTTTTTTTAAATAATTAATGTGGAAAAAACTACAGTTTGAACGGTGTGTAAATATATTTTTATCGATCGCTAAATGACTAGATAAATTTAAATAAATATAAATTATTCCAAGTTGAATGTTTTGACTTAGAAACTTCGTTAAAATCGACCAAATGTTTTATTATTTAAATGTAGAAATAATTTGTTCACACAGATACGTAAATATTTTGAACGAAATGGTGAAACAGTACTTTCTAAAGATGTTTTCTTGATTTATTCTTTTCATGATCATCAAATAAAACCATTAATTAATAAATTCCAAAAACAGAAATATCAACAAGTATATTATTCAAAAATTTCTGCATAATCAGGAGTATAAATTATGAAATCTGATATAAATAAACAAACAATAGTTCAAGTATGCTTAATTACAATTTCCTGTAGATTGTCGTATTTAGTCAAATTAGGTTTTGAAAATTATTTTCCAAAAAACTATGTCGGTTCACTTAAGAACAACCACCAACATATAGTTTTAAGTAAAATCAATGTTTCACCAACTCTATCCGAAAGTGTGATTGAACTTATTAGAGATGTTTGTTCTGAAGCGAGCTCCGATGTGTGGTGGTGGGATCCTAACGGGACATTGCCAAGTGAATGGGCACCTAAAAAAGCTCAAAATAGTAGAGCAAGAAGAATGTAGATTCTGTGACATGGGAGCAACCTTCATCCACATACTTGCGTATCGCATAGCAATTCAGAATCCTAGGGCTAGCACCTAGGACATTACTGGATAGAAGAGGGCTATTTATCTAAGTTGAAGCCTGTAGATATCCTAAAATTCCCCCGGAAAATATATCTAACGGAGCTACTCGTCTCTGAATCTTTTATCAGGAATTAAGTAGTAAGGAGGAAAAACAGATCTTTTAGGTTTCCGTGAATATCGCCCCAAAATGCATACATTGTAGTTGTTTCTTCTTAGATGAACGGTCACTGTTCTTAAATTATATCTTCCAAAACTTTGTAAAGCGTTAGAATGATATTTTATTCATTCTTTGAAATCTATAAATTATATTACCTACTTTATATACAATGTTTTCCTCGGATCCTTCGTTAACGAGCTATAGGGCTCTAAACGCTCTAAAGTTAGGATTAAAAATGTTTTTTATCAATTTATAATTATCAGTAATACCATAATTTAATACTTGTGAATTCTGGTATGGACTAAGTTAAATGGTTGATGCTGCAATTATTTGTTGAATTTGAATTTTTTTCAGCTTAAATGCAACAATGATCTTTTTCTACAATCACATTGAAAATAAGGCTTTTTAGCTTGCCATTGAGAACGAAAAGTTGACGTTTCTTGAGGAGAGTTACTTTACGCTCGTCGAGCGTAAAAAATGGCAAAACGCTCGTTGCCCATAACAACCGATACTACAATAGCTATTTGTGTATTAAGAGCGGAAAGCGGCAACGCACTTTCTGCTCGAATTGCACACAAGATTTTTTCTACGATTACCTTATTTTTAAACAAATAATTAAAAAAAACATGAAAAGTACACTTTATTAGAATGTGATGTTGAAAACATGTAACAATTATTGTTTTTCGTATTTACCTCTGGATTTAGTTGGCAGAAGATTAAGAGTAATATTTTTAGCAAAATCTGCTATATCTGGAGGTGTGCTTGAGAATTCACTGTCACTATCCATTTTTCAAATAGCTATTTATAAACAGACAACTTTTTTATAAACTAAAAATGAAATAATGACGTTTCATTAATTCCATAGTCTACTATTTTCACAAAATAGTAGGTAGGTACTTAAATATGCAATCACTGTTGCATCTAGGTGTATAATGCATTGCCTACCTTCTGACTGTTATATTTCTACTACGTAAACTTGTCCGTATAAATCAATACTATGAAAATAGGAATCTGCAAAAACGATCAAGAAAATTGTCAATCTTAACAACGTTATATTTGTAATAAGTTGTAAATATTAATTTTTATCTTGAACTAAGAAATAAATCCTTCACTGTAGTATTGAATCAAAACAATATCAATGTATGAGGTTTAAATTATTTTATAATTTCAATAAAATCAAACATATAAAATAAACACCTCCATCTATTTGTTGGTAGCGTAACCTGCAGCGTTGTAAATCCAGTAACTTGTATAAATTGTAGATGTCAGTCAAATTATATAGGAATTTTTATTAATTTCGTTCGAAATATCTTCAAATATTAATATTTCAACTATAAATATTCGGACTGCTCTACATTTTGTTTTAATATATCTATTATTTACTACCTTTCTTTAGTTTATTGTAAATGAAAACAGGCGAGCGGAAAAGTACGCTCTAGAGCGTAAATAATGTCAATTATGACAGATCGCGGAAAACATCAATTTTGCGGTTAGATTTGAGTGTGCAAAAGTCTACTTTGGGTAGTGATCGTAGGAAAACACAATTGTATTGACAGTGACAGATATAAAAGTTTGAAACATATTTGAATTGACATATTTAAGCTAACAGATTTTAAAAGTTGTTATGAATTCTACTTTATATTTGTTTTTAATAGTTACAATTAAGTGATTGCAGAAAAATTGTTGTATGTATTACGAGCAAAAACGTGACATTATTGCTTTCGAGTAACCATTACTCTCAAGCAATAATGTATCATTTTTCGCTCTTAATACATAAATACCTATTTTAACTTGAGTTATTATTTTGAAGCAAAGCTAACACGTTATCGTTAACATTCCCAGCTCTGGTTATGGGTAAATAGATCTGATTTATATTACCTTACCTCCACTATTATAGAAAAATTAATGTTTGTATAGAACCTTTATTTCGGAGCAAAATGTATACGTCTTGCTGCTCACATGTAAACGTTATAACTGTAACTTCCTCCCCCTATGGTCACCCAATATTTTAAATAACTCCTTATTACATTATTGCATTGATAGATTCTCCTCTACAAAAGGATTATTCACCTATAATAAATAAGTGAAGAGTCAATCAGTTGGGAGTTAGTTGGTAGTCAGTTGGGAGTTAGTTATTTGTTGATATTCTTGAATAATTCGCTGACGTGCATTATCTATAGACTCGTCTATAGATGCTGGCTGAGTGGTTTTTTTGGTTTTTAGATATCATTAAAAAAAGTCTTGGTGGTTTAAATCGGGTGACCTAGGTGGTCCCATCTTATTGAAACGCTTTTGACGTGGTATCATAATTTTATAGTATTCGTGTTATTTCCGGATCAAAAGCTCTTCTGAGTGATTTAAGATAAGACTCGCCATTTAAGTTTCCTTCATTAAAATAGGGCCAACAAAAATACTTCTGAAAGAAACACCCACTGCACTAGCAGTTTGTGATATTGGTCGAGTTCATCCCAACAAAGTTGATCTGGTAGCGATTTTTAGAGTGATCCATCAGTTCGTAATTCTGCTGAAAGTGCTAATAAAACCATCGACAACGACATAATAATATATCAAATGTCGATGAATACAACAACAATAACTCAATTTTATTTGATATATACGATATTACTTCTAACCATTAAAAAATGGAATTTAATTACAATAAATTGAACTCCCCACTTAGGAGAATACTATGAAGAGTTGAATTTCCTGACAAACTATACAATTTAAAAATTAATGAAATAATAAGTCACTTATTTTCACTAAAATACAAACTAAAATATCTCCAAACATAGTTATTTATGTACCAAGGTAGTAAAGTGATTCTTTATCGGACGAGTCTGAAATTATGCGACGAGCGAAGCGAGGCGAATAACAGGCGAGTCCGATAAAGACACTTTACTGACGTGGTGCATACATAATTTTATCGCCAACTGCTTAGAATTCAGATTATAAAAAACTGAGGTATATTTCATTGCATTTTATTATGACAGTAAGTAAACAGCAAATATAGAATAAATCTACTTATTATTTGTTAAATCTACATTTATAAATATAAACTTTTACTTTGTTTAACCATAAAGAACTTTATTGAAAACGAACATTACTTTAATAGAAGTAAAAATAGCAACAAAACCCTGAAAAATGAATAACTACATTACATCAGCAGATTATTAGATTACTGGATAGAAGAGGAACATTTGCCTAAGTTGAAGCCTGCAGACATCCTAAAATTCCTCCGGGAAATAGGACTAAAGGAACTACTAGTTTCTGAGACTCTCCTCAGAAACTGAGTAGAAGTAAGGGGGCACAATAGACCTTTTAGGTCTCAGTGAATGTCACCCCAAAAATCACACATACACACATACATACATCAGCAGATTAGAAAAAACGAGTAACCAAGTAATTAACGACATTAAAAAAGTCAAAACGGCTTGAAAAAATTACACCAATTTATTAATAATTTGCTAATAATACAGGATGCTTCCTGTAATCGTACATTCAAAATAAATGTAATGCGCCAATAGGTGTGGAGTGCGACATAAAATTGCCCGTATCTCTTAAACCGTTAATGTTATCGAGATGTCACAAGAGAAGTTGATATCTCTAAAAAATGTTCACAAAAGCCAATTGTTGCATTTATAACTGAAAAAAGTTTTACTTAACAAAAAAATGGCGCACCCACCATTAAACTTAGTCGGTACCTGAGTTCACAAGTATGTTGTAGACTTGTATATCACGCCAAAAAGTGTGCAATTATAGTGGTTATTAACGGTTGAAATATTACTAATTTCCAATCAGCCATTTAATAATTGTAAATAAAAAACCTTTTTCCATTCCCAACTTTAGATCCCTATAGTTCGTTAACGAAGGGCGTAAAGAAAAAATTTTATATGAAATACTATCATTATTTCAGTCTTTTTATCACCTCCCATGATTTTGGTACGAGCTACTGGGACACCCTGTATATTACCTAGTCTGGCTGTTATTGCTGACAATGTGTTGTCACTGTGTTGCAGCTACATATTGCACTAAAAATATTTCCTGTTTAAAAGCACCTTTATGTATATGTTGCTTCATTCAAAAAATTGGGCGGGGTGAGGGGATTATATGATTTTTGACGTGTTTTTTTATTTTTTCAAACGAGTGACTCCTTTAGAATTATGTGGGATGGATAGTGTTCATTAAAATGATCTGTATAATGTTTTTAAAAATCTATTCTCTTCTATATTATTATGACTGAAAAGCATTAACTACATTTTTTTTCAAACCAAGCCCCCTCGATATATCTACTTATCCATTCAACTGTGTGAAACTTCATATCTGTGTAACAATCAAATAATGGGAATTTAATTGAACTACATACCTGTGGGTAAGTGGAGTAGAAGTATTTCTATGTCGAGTACGGAGATACTTGATTGTTGGTTAAAAATGATTTTGTTAATGGCTTTTTAATTAAGCAAATGTTATTCTATTGTAAAAAAAGAAGAGATAGTTTACTTTGTATCTGTAAATAGTAAAAAATGTCATCAATCATAGTTGTACATCTATCAAAAATAAATATGAATGTCTACCAAATCCGAAACAATTTATCCTCGACAAGAAATAATTTTAATTAGAAATTGAGGAAGCATATTTTGTTCATTTAATCAACGATTTTTTTGAACGTGTATAATTCAATCCTTGTTAGAATGTACCTACCTAAAGGATGTAGAGTTCATGATAATAACCTTTTTGGTGTGCGTCATCGTTTGTTAATGTCCTTTTAACACATTACTTTGGAATAAAGGTAGGTCTGTGATTAATCCTAATCAAAATATCACAATAATGAACCGTTTAAATGTATTACAAACGTTAATCCTAATCTTTAACTTGAAAAATTTGATTAGTTGATGTTTAGATCACGCGCAAGCGCGACCTATTAATCGGGAGAAATTACATCATTCAAAATATGATGCAGACGTGCCTTTCGTAGCGGCAATGTGTCTTACTCCTTTTTCTGACTCACAGTTCTTGTCAGGTCTGTCTGTACTTTGTTGTTTACGGTCAATTATTATTTATGAAAAGTGAATATTAATCGTATTGTTTTATTTATTTAAATAATAAAAAAATTTGCCTGAAATTAATTTCATAGCCTTTTCGAATTTGGCTGAATACGATACTGATGATTTTATCGAGTAAAAAGTAGATAAATTTCGATTTTTAAAAACGACACAATTATAGATGTTTTCTGCTACAAGGCAGGTGAAAAAAAAAAACGTTTCAGTACTGCTAAAATATCAGAACACTTTATCGCTATAACTTTCTAATCCGAAAGTGGTAAACTAAGAGCGGCCCAACTATATCTGTTGTTAGGCAAGAGATTTTCTGTACACCCAGTATGTTTCTGAAATTGCAGAATAGCTTAAGTCTTGATTAGATTAATGACGTTCTTTTCAGCAGTGGCGGCTCTTGAACTTTTCAAGAGAGGATGCTGGACATAAAAATATACAGCATTCCAGCCAGTTAATTTAACCCGAGATTTAACATTCGCGCAGCGACCGTACCAGCTACTTCAGTGACAAAATTAATTGTTGTCCAGCAAAAACCAACATAGAGGTATAAAGTTTCTCTTGCCAAAAATTTTTTTTTGTTCGCATAATTCATTGTGTAGTGCTTTTTTATCAAAACATTTATATTTTAGGACTAAGTAATCTAAAAGTGTATTGAAAAACTCTTGTGAAAAACATTCGAATAGTCTTTTAATCGTCAAGTCGAAAAACCTCAATGGGCTCGTTTACTAAAATTTGTAAATCATTTTCAACTGTTGTGAAACAAAGTACTAAGGATAAAAATATGATTCTGAAAATTTCATGTCAATAGAATATGTCGTTCTCCTAATACAACCAATTAAGCGGGGCGAAGACTATGACTGTGACGTCACCGAATATGAAAGTTAATGTGCACAAACATTACGCTTCTGACTGTAACGTGCCTCGCGTAGAATTTATTTAGTTTGAATTACTCGCAAAATTTTGTGTGGATAAAATAAAATGCGTGGACCTAATTTTAAAAAAGCAGACTCATTAAATCTTCCAGTGGACTTGCTAATGATTATGCAGTTTTTTAATCAATAACACGAGTTTATTAAATTGTAATTTTATACTATGTGACACATCGTTTTTGGCTGTTTTCCGACCAGAATGATTAAAAATGCCAATATTTTCATAAATACATGCTCTTTCAAATGATATACAGGGTGATTCCAGATGTTTTATTCCTGGTCTGGTGGACAAAGTTACGGAGATAACGGTATAGGTTACTCAGTAAAAAATTGCAATTTTTTTAACTGCAGACTGCCCACTTAAAGGAGCATCTCCAAATGCTATTTATGATTAATGTGTAGTCGAAATTAAATCAACAATGTTGAAAAGAACAAGAAAAACTTATTTTAATGAAGCAGGTAATATTAGTTCCAAATGTTTACATCAGAACCAAATGCACATGCACCTCACTGGTAAAAAAAGCGATATTTGTTAGAGCTGATCCGGACTTTGAATCAGATAAAATAATTTCTTCTAAAACATAATAAACATAAAAAAAGCAGTACCTGTTTAATAAAATTTAATTTGTGAAGTATTGACCCATTATTTTATTGAATAATTTTGAACATTATTAACACCACAAGCTATAAGAACAATATCATCTACGTATTTAAAAAATTTCAGATTAATACAAGCGTGTGGTTTTTAATAACCCTCTAAATATGGATTCACAACGTATTTTATAAGGTAATTTATAACAACTCTTATTGAAGAAAAATGAAATCCTAAAAATACACAAACAAAGTATGTTGACTTATCAGTGAATGCTTTGAGTATTTTTATGCTTTTCTGCCATTGCTTCCGTTATTGTTTGCATCCTTATTAATAGAAATAAATGTTTTGTTAGATGTTTTAATCGTAGTACTTTTACATTCTGGAACCGCACAATATTAATATGTACTCTGGCTTTGGTCCATTGTGTCGAATAGTTTAAATTATTTCTAAACGTTCTTATTTCACAAACATAACACTGTTTAGAGTTTGCTAAAATGTATAATGAATAATAAGCATATAAGCTAGCAAAATACCTACTGTTACTAGCGAAGTAGTCATCTAACCGAAAACCGATCGGCGCGGTATCCGCTCTCTGAACGAGCAAGAGATTTCATATGCGATGACGTCACGCCTGAAATTCGAAGAGGAACGCTGCTTAATGTTTATACTTTTTTTAGGCGACTTAGGAGTCTCGCTGACGTCTAATTTTTTGCACATAGCCTCAATATGATGTGCTCTTCCTAATGGTAAAATAAAAAAAATATGTAAATGAGCCCATTCATGAAAATCGGATAATCGAATCTCAATTTGACCTTTAGTATCTAAAATTTCATAAAAAAAGTTGTTTTTACCTAATGTAGTTCCAGTTTCTTATCTACCAAATTATGTTTTCCTTCTTTTCACGGGAGAAGCCACAAGTATTAAAAAAACATATCTTACTTATTCCCGCTTATTATCTAAATCAAAACAAGCACGCGCGAACACACGCTCGTATTCTGTATTCCGTAGTTCGTATTGGTTCGTATATCATCGCAGCTGATGGAAGCTAAGCCTCCGGAGAGTGTTGCCATTTGCGCTACTTTTTACGGTATTAGCAATAATTGGACTGGTAGAAAAAACGGCAACTGTGTTGAGCAGCACGTGTTTCGAGAGATATGTGTGGAATCTAGCCTCAGGGCACTGTTGTCAGAACGGCGAATTAATTGTAAAATTAAAAAATTCTAGATAAGCGGAAAATAAAATGAAAAATAATCAACAAAATATTTCTGGTGCTATTTGCTGGATAAATTGTTGAAGAGGCTGAGCCTCCTTCGAGGAGCCGCCACTGCTTTTCAGATCTATTGTGTTCAATCTCGAGACATTACGTTAAAAGAGTGACTTTCCCTAAAACCCAATGAACGACCTTCTTAGATAATACTAGCGCCCTCTTCGATGCCCACTAGTGTGAGACTATAAGACGTGAATACTTAAAAGAAAATGATAATGATACACGTGCACGTATGTAATTGCTCTGTCTTCATACAGGTAGCCCTTCCCATTTATGTTGCATGTATACAATATCAGTTTTTGCAAATCAGACACAAAAAGAAGATAGATAAAGATATATTTGATCGCACAGGTGTTCAATTTAT
Source organism: Galerucella calmariensis (assembly GCA_910591675.1). Lineage (NCBI taxonomy): Eukaryota > Metazoa > Arthropoda > Insecta > Coleoptera > Chrysomelidae > Galerucella > Galerucella calmariensis. The sequence goes on from CAJUYG010001033.1 coordinate 20,408, forward strand.
TGTATAAATTTCAATTATAATGACAATTCTCATGGAAGGTTGCATCAAAGAGGTGTGCCGTTAAGGAATTTTGCAATTCGTTGTTCTCGACAACCATTAATTATCCCGGTTCCTATATTGTAACTCGTCATTAAAATGTTGATTACGGAATTGAGGACTATTTGGGTAGATGTGACTTTTTTGTTTTGATATTTTAATGATGATTAGGTATTCATTATATTCGAGAGTGAGAGAAGCGGTATCTTGAACAACGCACACAATTACACACATACATACTGGTTGTTTTTAAATTCATGTGATAGAATTCAGGAGAAGACTGCTCGTATTAAATTATGATGAGTTTTTCCTCTGACAATGGTTATTGTTGAAAGGAAATTTTCATTTGTAAATATGTACTCCTATACCTTGTTTTTGAACAACGAGGAGCGATTTGAATTTAAGTTGGCATTTCTGCATCCTTATAGTGGTTGGTTAAATTGCCGCCCATTTCACACAGCTTTTTTGATACAACTGACAACGATATTTTGTCAGTTTTGTGTTCATATGAAAATATTATAACCTCAATTTTTATTAGGTACATATTTTTCACGTTTATTGTTTTATTTTTAACTAAGTATTATATTCCAACTAAGTTAAGTGCTATTTTTATTATTTATTCAGTTTGATAAACAAAATCTATGCTTGTTTTTTCTTGTTAATAATATAAATTTCCAAATAAAATTTTATTGTGATTATTTTTTTCGTATTATTTTCAACCAATTAGAACGATCAATTTAGTTAAGTTACCTCGTATAATTTCGATAATACCTGATTATACATAGAGTAGCTCTACCGATCGAAAACTTTACAATACTTCAATTTCCATGGTAACCACATCGACATCAATATACAACAATACACAAACTAACATTACCGTCAAATTCTGACGTTTATCAAAAATGAGTAGATTCGGATTGTAATTTCCATTGTACCAATTTGTAACAACAGTAAAAACACAAGAGCTTTTTTTTAATCGGATAAATTTCTCTTTGCAACGAAACAGTTTTGCCAATCACTAATTTTACGAGAAAAACTGACATGATAAAATCGCGACACCGAAGGTGGAGCGATTTTATCTAATGTCAGTTTTTCGAGCAAATTTAGTGATTGACAAAACTTTGAGTTAAAGAGGAATTTATCTGATAAAAGGAGCTCGAGTGTTTTTGGCAAGATAAATTAACGACAGAAAATATATGGATGAACAACTTATAAGTAAACAAACTTGCGACTCATTGCCATTGTGTAAAAGCGACGTCCGCTTACTAGATATTGAGGAAGAGAAGTTTTCATCCGATAAAAAAGGATGCACGTTATTTATCGATGTCAAAGCGAGTGTCAAAGTGACAATAACATTTCCAGGTATATGACATTTTAACATCGGAGTTAATTTATCAACAGTAAAAACACAAAAGCTTTTTTTTTATCGGATAAATTTCTCCTTGCAACGAAACAGTTTTGCCAATCACTAATTTTACGAGAAAAATTGACATGATAAAATCGCGACACCGAAGGTGGAGCGATTTTATCTAATGTCAGTTTTTCGAGCAAATTTAATTATTGGCAAAATTTTGAGTTAAAGAGAAATTTATCCGATGAAAGAAAAGCTCGAGTGTTTTTTGGCAAGATAAATTAACGACAAAATATATGGATGAACAACAAAAATAATTATATTTATTAACTTGCGACTCATTGTCATTGTGTAAAAGTGACGTCCGCTCACTAGATATTGAGGAAGAGGAGTTTTTATCGCGATAAAAAAGGATGCACCTTTTTTATCGATGTCAAAGTGACAATAACATTTCCAGGTATATGACATTTTAACATTGGAGTTAATTTATCAACAGTAAAAACACAAGAGCTTTTTTTTATCGGATAAATTTCTCTTTGCAACGAAAAAGTTTTGCCAACTGGTGGAGCAATTTTATCTAATGTCAGTTTTTCGAGCAAATTTAGTGATTGGCAAAACTTTGAGTTGAAGAGAAATTTATCTGATAAAAGAAAAGCTCGAGTGTTTTTTGGCAAGATAAATTAACGACAGAATAATAAGGATGAACAACAACAATAATTATCTTATAAGTAACCAAACTTGCGACTCATTGTCATTGTGTAAAAGTGACGTTCGCTTACTATATATTGAAGAAGAGAAGTTTTTATCCGATAAAAAAGGATGCACCTTTTTCATCGATGTCAAAGTGACAATAACATTTGAGTTAATTTATCTAAATTGATAAATTGTTTATTTTTACTCAACAAATAATCGTATCAAATACATTTGGATACAACTTTCGCCATGGCCTGTGTCCAGTGATGATTCAAATTGTAGACTTGCATTGATCCCTCATTGGACACGACACCTGCGAGCAATACAATACATATGTCACGAAACTGTCAATTAGTTCGAAAAGTTTGAACACGACCCTTTCGGAACACCCTCTTAATCTAGTTACTTTTAGAGGTGTAATTGAGGTTTCTTAAGATGCTCCTCCTAGTTTTAAAACAAAGTAGTGTTAAAATTATTGCCGGTGAATTTTTTCAAGGCCACAACCCAAACATGAGAAACCGGGGAAAAAATGTCCGGAACTTGATGGGGTATTCGGTAAGTAGGTTTTACATATTCGTCGATGAATAAATTGAAAATAAAACTTAATAATATGACAGTTGTCAAACGGATACAGTAATGACTAAATATCGCTGCTGCGCGGGTAAAAGGGGTCAAGTCAATAATGCTGAAAGTTGGAGAAAACATGTGGTGTCAAAAGGAATAATTCAAGATAACTCAGTATGCACATGAGCTTCACTCACATTTTTGACATACCACATTAAGCACAATTAGATGGGCAACCAGTTTCACTTCAAATGACTTAGCTCTCTCTGCACAATAACAGAAACTTCAAAATTATAAGCACTGACTTGACCTCAGTTTCACAAAAATTTGACTTAACCCCTTTTACCCGCCCAGCAGCGATATATTTCCTATAAATAGAGGTCAGTTCAAGGTTAGTATGGCCGACAAAAAGTGGTTTTTATGACAAGAATGACAGTTAATGTTTACCATTCAAATCATGGAGATTATCTAGGCTCCTGCACGATTCAAATCATAAAAATTTTGCAGGTTTTTTATCATTGCGAGCGAAATTTAAAATTACGTTTCATATTTTTTTTAATATAGAAAGACTTTTGTACTTTTCTAAAAATTGGTTCGAAAGGATGCCAAAAGGCATTTTTCTTAGTGGAAAATACTAAGAGGAACAATAGTATTTGAAAATTATCTAGACTACTACTACTACTAAGACTTCGCTGTCCGTCCGTCTGTCTCTCACCAGGCTGTATCTCATGAACCAGTCAGACAGTTGAAATTTTCACAGATGATGTGTTTCTGTTGCCGGTTTAACAACGAATACTAAATAAATATTTGAAAATCACGTTATCACTCCTTTTTTTTCTATATTAAATCAATTAGCTAAATAAATTATATTACCTACACTTGTATGTATGTATTGTCAATGCGTTTTACGTATTTTTCTACTGTCCCTCTGACAGTTCTCGTCGAGTTTTTACGTTGCTGTTTACGGTCAATTATTATTTATGAATAGTGAATAAATAAATAAATTTCTTCAAATAATACAAAAATATGCCTAGATATACGGGAAAACATCAGCATTTTGAAAGTTCTCGAGTATTCTCAGTTAGAAAAATATGCTGGTATAATTATTAATTTCATAGCCTTTTCGAATTTGGCCTGAACACGATCCTGGATGATTTTATTCATCAAATTTAAGGTTAGCTACATGTCAAATAAAATAAACGACATACCCAAAGCCCGGATATACGTCACAAACGATGACGCTCACCAAGAAGGCTATTATATGAACTATACGGAAACATACTTGCGCGAACTGATTCGCACTTGGGTTATATTTTTCTAGCTTTACATTCAAAAACCCTCGTATATTATTGAAATTGACGAAGTTATAAGAATGACTAAAAACTTAAACTCTCGAAAGTGGTTCTAATAAAAAATTATACGCTTATAAAGAGTTTTGGGTTGGGTTGACCAGTTTCCGTAACTGTCCAAACATGTTGACATTTTATTGTTTCCATCTCAATAAAATTTTTTAGTGTCTCACGAGATGAACACTGATAAACCGATTGCAATAATAAATATTCACATTTTACGGTAATAACAAGTATGAATATGTATTTGGCGGATGCTGCAAATGGACCGACTTAAATTTCTACATTGATATTACAGTTACCTATTACATTTTATGAATAATACATTATACGTAAAACATATAAAAACAAAACTTGCAGTTTGCATATTACTCTTTGAAATTTGACCCATATTCATAATATTCAAGTTATGGATGTTGATATTTAAATTTCATTGACGTGGTCAATAAATTTTAATATTATGATCAATGACATCTGATTACGGTTGCATTCGGAGCGCCCAGTTTGTGTTTCAACAGTTAATACTGCTCTGTTGAAATCTAAAATTATGTTTTTGTGTGGATTTCTATTTATTGTTTTCTGTACTAGGTGTTCGAAATACATTATTATTATGTATATTGAAAAATTCTTAGCCTACTATAGAACCAAACAAAATTTCAATGTAGAAATATTTTATCACTTAACATATTCTCCTCTTAATTGCATACATTTGTTAAACCGAACCTGCAACGTCTCTAGACCTTTCAAAAAAAAGGTTTCTTCTTGCTCCCCATACCTCCACAGCTTTTATCACCTCCACGTTGGAAGAAAATTTACGACCTTTTAAACTTTTTTTCAGTTGAGGAAAGAGATGATAGTCGGACGGAGCCAAATCTGGTGAATAAGGGGGGTGTTCTAGTAATTCAAACCCAAACACCTTTGGATAGCTTTCTGCGTCTTTTCTCTTAAATTTTTTCCCGTAGACTGATCAGTAATGTCGAATAGTAATCTTCGGTTATTATTCTATCCCTATCCAAAATAGTAGATTTTCCATTAGCGTGCTGAAAAGTCCACTTTTCCGCACTAGTGCGGAAAAGTAAATTTGTCAAGTTTTTGGGGAGTATACTGACATTTGAATATTTAAAATATATGTATTTGAATGATTGTAATTTACCAAATGACTGAAGAATGAATAAATTTGATATATTTCTGCTATGATTTTTAATAAAAGGAAAAATTATTATCATTTTTTAAAAGCCCTGGTATAAGCCTCATCAAATAAATGTCAAATAATAATAATTAATATGATGATATGTATTTAATAAGAAATGTTTCTTTATGTTAACTTTAGGGTTTTTCCGCATGCTAGTAGAAAAAATAGTGTACCTAACACATGCGTAAAGTGAAAGTATCACTTTCCGCACTAGTTAGGTAAACTACTATTATCTAACTAGTGCGGAAAAGTCACTTTACGCACGTGTTAGGTACACTATTTTTTCTACTAGCATGCAAATTAATTATTATTATGTGACATTCATTTGATGAGGCTTATACCAGGGCCATTAAAAAATGATTGAAAAATAAGTTGTTTTTTTATTGAAAATTATAGCAGAATTATAATAAATGTATCAATTTTTCAGTCAGTTGGTAAACCACTATCATACAAATATATATATTTTAACTATTCAAATGTCAGTATACTACCCAAAAACTTGACAAATTTACTTTTCCGCACTATTGTGGAAAAGTGACTCTTTCCGCACTAAAATGAGTGCGGAAAAGTAGACGCAGGTAATTGATTATTGGAAATTTTTCTTTCTAACATTGGTAACCAAATTTGACTACATTCGGCTGAAATACTAGCTACACATTTATCTGCATTTAGTTGTTATCAGGATAGCATCATAAGTTTTTATCCAGGTTTTCTTATGATTTATCATTGGAATAGTTGTTAATCGATACACACTTCAATACACAAAATCACCAAACTGAGTTATACATGTTTTGAAAACAAAAATGATCATACACAAAATAGTAACAAACGCGTTTTATTAACAACATTTCCAAAAATAAGCTAAAAAAAAGCGCTATCCCAATAAAAACCGTTCCTGGAACGTGCACTTCACTGGATTCCATTTCTAGTAGACTATCATATCGTTAGAATGTCATAAAATAAAATATTTTATTTCACATTTTACCAGAGGTGTGATCTACTATGAATGGACCTCAATAAAATTTGACAACAAAGTTTTGTAGTCTTAAACTTCAAAATATTATTGATTGTCTAGTTGTCATATTTTTTCGTTGTGTCAGATAGGGACCAAAAATTATTTTATCAATTTTATTGCTAGTTAATCTTGACAACGGTAGCTGGAACGCTACCGAAACGTCGAAATAAAAAATAAAAAACATTATTGTGGTTTGATTCCCAAAAGAATAAGAAAAAAGTACTTGATGATGATCGATACTCCAATTATTCGATTTTCACAATTTCGGTGGACAACTTTTTTCTTTTAATTGATTGCGTAACTCTGGTTTACTTTTTTGACGTCCAATTTCACACTGACACTTCTAATGAGTTATTGTTCGTTGCTATGGTAACGCAATATTTTGTTTATGCATGGAACTGGTCTAGGCTAACTAGATACCAATAAATCCTCGTAAATATGAATCAGCCTTCACAGGTTGTCCCAGGACTTCGTACCAAAATCTTGGAAAGTTATAAAGAAACTAAATGTTTAAAAATAGTTATTTATGTATTAAGAGCGAAAAGTGATACATTATTGCTTGAGAGTAATGGCGGAGCGCGGTAATTACTTGAAACCAATAATGTCATATTTTTGCTCGTAATACATGCAACATTTTTTCTGCAATCACTTAATTATAACTATTAAAAACAAATTTAATATAAAGTAGAATTCATAAAAACTTTTGAAATCTGTCTGTCTAAGTTTAAATATGTCAATTCAAATATGTTTCAAACTTTTATATCTGTCACTGTCAATACAATTGTGTTTGTAGCTTAGAACATAAAACAGACAGGAAGGAGTCTTGTCACTCATTAGCTGTATAAGAAAATGCGACGGAAATCGCCATTTGCAACACCCTAATTATGACTCATTTGTGAAGTTGACGTTTACTGACGTAGATTGTAGGAACGTTTTTTTTACATCATTTCTTCACCATTGGTTGAATGACGTCAGTCTCCGCTGCAACGACATGTTGGAGTTATCAGTGGCACATAAAAAAACGCAGTTGTTATTTAAATCATCTGACCACTGACAATCTATTTCTAAGTTGATTGTTGTTATTAGCAGTTCATCTGATAGTTCCACTTGAAATGTTTTCAATTTCTGTTAATAGCGCCGTCAATACCTTGTTACCACATTTAAAGGTATTTCTATTAATTCGTCCATTTCTTTGACTGCTCCAAAAAACCATTAGTTTTTGAGGTTAAGCTGTCATTTAGTGAACCACCAAAGTTATCCACCACCTCGATACAACGGTGGAGTGGTTTGCAATTTTGGTTGATGCAACAGTAATAAATGAACGCGTAATTTATTCAATCTACAATCCACCAATGAATATAAAAACGCAGTTGGTCGATTGGTGGATCTACCGGTGAATAAAAGAACATGCCTTGTTTATGTAGTTTTTTTGGTGAAAATAAATTTAAGCGAAAGTATTATTCTATATTCGTATTTTCATTGCTCCTAGATAATATTGTTTGTATGGGACATAGGACAGCTTATAGTTTTATATTTAATACATTTCAATAAGCTACAATTTTAAAATTTCACATATCCCATACCCTATACAAACAGTACGCCACTGTCAAAATGGAAACGACTATTCGCCATTTGCAACCTCCTATTTGGACGCAAACTTATTTGGCAAATGCTCCTTCCTGTCTGTTTTATGTTCTAAGGTTTGTAGTGTGGTATCGGTTGTTATGGGCAACGAGCGTTTTGCCATTTTTTACGCTCGGCGAGCGTAAAGTAACTCTTCTCAAAAAACGTCAACTTTTCGTTATCAATGGCAAACGAATTAGTTTCACTTTATACAATTTTATACTCACATAATATTTTTATGAATTTGGAATAAGTTCTATGTCATTAGCACCAACCTGTTAAAGGTAAATAACATTGAAGACAAAATTTAGAAAGCATAATGAAATTCAGCAGCTTGTTGAAATTACATATTTTGTCCACGATTATTTGATAATGTTTACATTTTACGTGTGCTTCTTCAAGTATAATGTACATTATTCACCAGTGAATAACTCGGTGAATAATAGGTGTTGATAAAGAAAAGGTCTCAGGACGCGAATATACAGGACCTATATTGAAGATTATTTATGTTCAAATGTCACAATATAATAAATGAAAATTATCACCTAAAATTCTACATTTCACTCAGACAGACCTCTAAATCTCTTTGCAGCAAAGACAAACTAATGCATTAATCAAGTTATAGTAGGTATATAGAGCGTATGATAATGTGATGTGTGAGCTAAGTGACGTTTTATAGTTATTTATACCTGATTGAAGGAATATGGAGAAACAGACACTGAAATAAATGTTACCCTGCCAAAAATAATATAAACAGATAACCAGCCAGAAAAGTCGAAAAAAACTTTATAAGCATAAGCATGAGAGCTATTAGCTAATGAGATAAATAATACCTACACACAGCCTATAATCCTTCCCAAGTTGGGGAAAAGAGGAAAACAATTTATAGACAGAGGTAATTAATAGTGGTGGACAAAATATAGTATTCTACTCGCATCTAATGGCTAATATTCCCGAGAGAAGGCGACATTGTTGAATAATAGCCATCATTAGGTAGGTATATGACTGGGTATATAATTGTTGAATAATATACTAGGTATTTAAATTAAAAAAATGTCAAATGTTTCTTTTGACATTTGCTTTTACAAATAAAAAAACAATTTTTCAGCAATAATTAAAACTTTATACAAGTTGATAGAACTACTAATTTAATTAAAAATTTAAAAACAAAACAAATGCAGTATTGATTTAAAAGTCCCACTTATAGACTATACGTATTATTTTGAATTTACTCATTTTCATAAACCTACTTGAATGGGATTTTAACTTAATTAAAACATGATTATTTTAGTTAGGTAGGTATGTCTATTTTATATCGTTTTTATTTTAGATATAGGTAATGAGACTCAAAAACCGTACCTATTCGAATGTATTATAAATAATCACATAGATACATTCAAATACTTATTTTTATTTATCATTTGATGACAGATAAAACACTTATATACAAAATAACATTGCACATTATTTAGAGTATTATAAAAAATATAAAGATAAAACGCACCCGGTTGCATTCCAAAGCCTCAGCGGAATGTTCCTCTTTCTGTCTGAAACAATTAGAGCACTTCGTCTTATGAAATATGTTGGGAGCAAACTTCTTACACTGCGACATGTTGTACCGATATCACTAATAAAATGATGATTACTCTTAGCCCCAAAAAACAACACGAAAACTTGAATAATATAGAAAACTATTTGCCATTGCCACTATCTTCACTATAGTCATATCCAATTTTTTTTAAATTCCATGTTAAATCGCAAAAGAAATTTTAAAAACACACGACATACGTATACACTCTCTCTCAGCACTCAACTCTTAACTGGCAGACAAATTGAATTGAAATGTACTGAAAATTAAAATTATAGAAGTAGTAAGAAACGTCACGATGTCCCTCGTCTTCTTTTCTTTGACGTATGACACTAAAATTTGACATGTAGGCAATTTTTACTGTCTTGTGATAGAAAATAAAAAATTATTTTTAAAATGACATCTACCATTCACTTTTGCTACAGAACGGACTTTTTTGAAAATGGAATCTTTCAGAGGGGTCTTAAACGTACTACTGTATATAAATTTCACAATACAATAAAAATAATAATAGGACTTTTTTAAATTTAGTTTCTACTAATCTTGGCTGTTCAGCCACAAATTGACGGTCAATTGGGTAGTTATCAATGTCAATTGTCATAATATCTGTCATATTTGAAGTTTAAAAAGTCTTTGCAAAGGCAAATGGTGTCTTGAATTCAAATATATTTTGAATGGTATTATGTAACTAATTAACAAATATGTACTAATAGAGATATTTGGTGAATATAAGACATTGAGTGTTAAGAACATAATGTTTTTAAAAACGGTGTAATATTGCAGTTAGTCAGTGTTTTTTTTTTGCAGGATGGATGCAGGAGGAGATAGGTACTATTTAAAGAATATAACAAAGACATTTGTATGTAAAGAGTCATCTAAATAACTATTTTACTATTAATCTTTCACTGGTTTCACAACGGCTTAAAGTAGTATGTTTTTATTTAACAACCATTCAAAAGTATGAAAAATGAATTTTAGCAGACAATCAAAAACAAATACTAAGTATTAATTATATATACTTACATGGGACTTTGAAATTTTTATCTCGGCCCATTTTAAATTTAATGCACATGGGAAATATTCACATGCAAAATTAGTACCTTATAATAAAAGAGTTCTTATCAGTGTATTCACTTTCTGTCACATTAAAATTGTGTGTTTTTTAGAAGTTTGCATTCCACTAATATTGCTGTTATTAGAGAAGTTTATGATAATGAATTTTCACCAGCATGTTTTTCAATGGAGTTAGAAAAAGCATTAGAAAGTTGTTGTTCCATAATTGTAATAGAACCAACGCAACTAGGAGATGAAACTGCTAGGTGGATTAGTTTTGGAAATTATTTGCATAAAACTGCAGTTGTGACAGGTTTGACCTCCATTATTTCAGGTAAAACACTATATTGTTGGAATTTTTATTAAAAATATGGCAACCTCCAAAAACTGAATAGTTCAATATGAGATTATGTTAGGAGAAACTATTGAGCCCCTATTAATACTTTTCAGGTTTTGCCTGGCCAGATAACTTTGCTCCTCAAACACCACTAGGTATTATTTCTACTTTATGTACAGGACTATATACAGCATCTTGGCAGTTTGATCACTGTGTAAAATATCAGGTAAATATTTATGTTCTTTATTCAATTACTAAATCTATTAATATGTGCAATCATTGGCATCATTTTGGTTGATTTTAATCCTAAAATTACCTGTTGGAAGATTTTGGAAGTTGAATAAAAACATATTTGTATATTGATTCCCAGTTGGGTCAAATATTCTTCAGCCATATATCTCTATAAATTTTGTAAGGTCTTGAGATTACTTGAGATATGATGTGGCTGATTTTTTTTCCATATTTAATACTCATTTAAGATAGTGTAATTTCTTTGAAATTATTTTTATTTTTAGGTAGAAAGGGATATAAGAAAACTATCGAGATTACCAATTCTTGGAGCTTTGACAGCAGCATCGCCAGTAGTTTTAGTGAGAAAAGATGACTCAAAACGTAAAATATTGCATTCTGTAGTAACATTAGCAGCAGCTTCACTTTGCATATATAGGTTATATCGTACAATGAAATAGATTCTGTTTTAACATTAGAGTATTTCTTCGTTGAAACTAGTGAATATAGTTAAGGACCACCCTAGCAGAAGGGCTATATTATTTTTATAAATAATGTGTGGTAAAGACAGATGTTGTAAATGATTCCTGTTTGGCATTTTCAGAATTTTAAATAAAGTTAAATGAATTTTGTGTTTTACAATTTGTTTCTTTATTGTACCCAATTGGATACAGAACATAACATCCGATAAGAAGTTTGAACAAAGAGGGATAATTACCTCCCAAAGATTTTCAATCTAAGAGTTGTTCATTAATTAAAAGTACACAGTTATTTTTAATACAGTTGCAAATGCTTCTGTGGCTCAAAATTAAAGCAAGACAACAAGTCAAGACATTTATTAAATTAATAAAATATATTGTCAAAAATTAAGTTTTGATAGTGGATTTTTGTGCTCGTTTAACCATAATTAGAAAATAAAGAGAGGGTAGAAATTTTCTCAAAAAAATTGCAATTTTTGGTAAGAGAGTTGATACAATAAGTTCTTTCTTCTTTTCAGCAATAGCTTTAACAATTTTTTCAGCTACATACTCAGGAGGATGGCCTGTTTCTGTAGTTGGATCCATTTGGCCATAACTTGCTCCACTTCCAGTTAAAGCATTTATAGAAAGATTTGTTTTGATATATCCTGGACTGACAACAGTTACAAAAATATTATTAGATGCTACTTCTGCCCTTAAACTATCACTGAATGCTTGTAAGGCATGTTTTGATGCACTGTATGCTGATCTTTCTGGTAAAGCAACTATACCTTGGATGGAACTGATGAAAATAACATGCCCCTCTTTTCTCTTTACCATATCAGGAAGTACAGCTGAAAAGTGAAATTGAATATAGTTCAAACCTAAACAAAATTTTAACCAAAAAGATTGTTACCTTTTGTCAAAGCAATTGTTCCAAAATAATTTACCATCATTATCTTCATGTCAACATCAGTTTGTGTAGTTAGTACACTACCTCTGTGAGAAACTCCACCATTGTTGATAAGGATATCTATTTTACCAGTAATAGATACAATTTTTTTTACTTGTTCATTTAGATTGTCAATGTCAGTTAAATCAAGAGGTACAATAATAGGAGGATGAGTCTGTACTGTACTGTGAGAATGTAGTAGGTCTGTTCGAACTCTTTCCAATTGTTGTCTGCGCCTTGCACATAAAACCACTTGGCATCCTTGTTTATAGAATTCATGAGCTAATGCTTCACCTAATCCTGAACTAGCTCCAGTTATAACCACCACCTACAGCAAAATTTAAGGAAACCGTGATATTTAAAGTTTTAACACTCAATGGTATTCTGTAAATGATGTATTTATTATCAAAAGGTGAAAAAATCAGTTCACTCACCTTTCCAAATAATTGGTTCAGGTTCCTTTGCAGATACAGTGCTTTAAAAACTTTCAATATTATCCATGGCAATGTAACAGCTAAAGAAACAGATCCCACCAAACTTAAAGATTCGTACAACTTTCTTGCTTCTGTCATTCTATTTTTTAGAGTTAAACCCACTGTATGAAACATTTATTAATTGTAATTATTTTAGATCATTATTTAATCCAATTGAACTCTGAACCCAGCAGAATGTAGTTTCATAAACCTCTCGTACTACAAACTTCACTTGTTTAAAAGATAGAGTATTTTTTAACTAGGTCTTAAAACATGTATTTAATTTATTGACAAAACAATCTCTCAACAACAGAGACAACCCTCAATCTCAATCATTCAAGGTTAGAGAAATGTCAATTTCATCTTCTGTTTCTATCACAGAGTACTTATTTTTTTACTGATCAGGTAGTTCCGAACAAGGAAGGAGAGAATGGACTGGTACTGGTTATACCCCGCGTTTGTGAATTATAAATAGCACATAAATTATTAAAATAAATATTTGGTACTTAGAAGAAAAATGAAATGATATGTACTTGATATCGAAAAAGAAGAGTTTCATCAAAGAATACACCAGCTGGTGTATTCTTTGGTTTCATGTATGATGTGTCAAAGTCAAATTTGAAAATCATAATAAAGACAGCTGTAAGGTAAGGTCCAAAGCGGTTATCCGTTAAACCGTTCCAAACTGATGTATTTTTAATGTTTGAATTTCGTTGAGATAGATTACGAATGTGTTTTCATCTGTTTCCAATATGAAAAATACTACTAATATTTGTTTTTATTTATTTTATTTTTACCTTGTCTTAAACAGACATTTAGTGCTGGGTATTTGGTTTGCGGATATTAGAAACTATCTTGGCTATTCTCAACAGGATAGTACTACGGAAACTGAAATATATCAGCAAACTATTCCGTATGAAGTTTCAACCACTGATGAAAGTTTTATAAAAGAAGCTGCCAAACTAACAGACCTTGCTTTGTCGGACTTGGATTCTTGTCATCACAGGGTAAATTAAATATTCATTTTTTATTATATACTCTAGTTGTAATATTCTTATCTTTCAGGTTGTTTTAAAGTTAAAATCTGATTGTGATAAATTGAATGATGAACAACTAGCTAAAATGGCAGTACACTTGTTGAACTGCCAATCATGGGTAGAAGGTAGACAGATATATCCTTGTACAGATGAAATGTCAATAAAAGACTGTACAATATCTATGGATTCTGATACATGGACAAGTTACCATTTGATGAGTAACAGAGCTAAAGCAGTTTGCTATACAGTCAGGCAGAGCCAATTCCGTGGTTTAGCTGAGCATACTGTAAATCGTTTGATGGATGCTGCTAAAAACCAATTGCACAGTTTGGGAGAAATTTCAAGCATGCAGCAAGGAGTAAAAGATTTGGCAGAAAAGACATACTCTACAGTTACAGAAGGACACAAACATTTATTCGAACAACAAGATGACTTGAAAAAGGCACAATTTGTAGGTCAATTAGCTATTGAAGATAACATTAGAAGATTAGCTGATGAAAAAAGATTAATAAGAGAAACTCATGACAGTTTGGTTCTCATGACTAAGGCTGTACAATTAAAATTGGATGCTTCATTGAGTCAGCTGCAAGATCAATCAGATGAGAGTAAAATTAATCATAGAGAATTAATTAACGATTTATTGGTTATTCAAGAAAAAACCAAGGATATTTTTGAAAGAATAGGTAAGGGATCAAAGATTAATTTGATTTGTAATAAACATAAAAATGTAATATTATAACAAATATTTTAGAACATTCCTCATCTTTATTACTTCAACAGAATGACGATTTTAACCGACAGTATAAATCGACATTTAAAAGCCTTCAAGAAATGAATAAAACTGTTAGTGATTTAGTGGTATTAGTGAAAGGAACATGGTTATTATTAGAAGAAAGACTTACATGGATTATGGCTGCGTTGGGTGGTACAGATATAGCTGTAGATAGGATTTATCTAATTATTTGGCATTCAGCCTTCATGTTACTAGCTATGTTGACATGTGCCTTCTTGACAGCTAGACCTAGTACTAGATTTGTGGTGGCTTCATTACCGCCATTAAACCTCGCCATAGCTTTACATGGACAGTATCAATATTTTGATTTTTTAACTTTGGTTGGATCTATTGCATCTTTTGTAATAGGTATGTTTTTAATTTTTTTTTATTCATAATTTTCATCCCATTTATGTTGCCCTGAACCAATACCAAAGATTACAGAATAAAAATATAATATGTTTTACTTGTTCAAATTTATCGCGTAAAGCACCGATGCTGCTGGTGACTGTCTGGTCCTTACTTGCATTCAATTTGGCATATACGGGACGTCGCCTGTCGAGCGCTGTTATTTTAGAACGGTGTTTATAATTGGTTGTTCGTGTTTTATATTAATGTTGTATTGATTTTTTAAATTAATTAATTAATTGTTGAAATGAGCATAAAGTTATATTAATATTTTTCTTTTTTATAGCAAAGCTTAAACACTAAATTTTTTGTAATATTTGCTAATACAAAAATACTGATTTATTTTTATAATAAGGATATTATATAAACAAGTACATTAAGCAAGAAAACACAAAAATTTAATTCTATAGCTAACCAAAGGGGAATTGGTCAGAAATATTATGCAAGTCTCTTTACTAGAAAGATTTGATAGACAATAGATTAAATTTAACACATAAACCAAACTCCAAACTTAGTATTTTACAACATTCATGAAATTTTTTAATAAAGGTATCCTGCAGCTGCTTCTCTTTTTACTGTTTTAACCTTGTAAATCCAAAAATACGCGTTAAGTATTTAAAGATCAAAATTTAAGATTTAGTGACCCTATTATTCTGGTGGCTAATGAGTATATTTAATTGAATTTGTGACGAGTACCTGCTAGATTATCAATAAGTATCACAAAATTACTAAGATGCTGGATAAAAACTGAATTGATTCATTTTAAAAATTCAAGTTTATTTTTTATTCACCTTTCCAAATTCATATCCCGAACATTTTTCGAAATAATTAACATTTAAAAATAAACTTCTGTGATAAAGAATCATATTAATTTAAATATATATTTCCCTAATTACCCCTGTATAGCTTAAAATAAAATAAGCTTTTTGAACTTCTCTGGTATCTACCGGTCACGTTATTGACAACAAAAGCGAGTCGTAAACATAATTTATGAGAGCGGCGTCCGTTTGGGACAGAAACTTGAATCAAACCGCCCTAGAGTGAAACATCTTATATTTTTATTCTGTAATCTTTGCCAATACACAGACATCATTAAACAAATTTGTTTCAGCTCAAACAATAATTGTGTGGTTGTCTTCCAATAGACCTAAAAAACTCGGAGCTATAAAATGGAACAAACAATATCCAGTAGATAAACTATCTAATCCTTCAAGTCTTGATGATTTGTCTCCTGAACATAACTACCAACCCTCACCTAGTCGGATGTATAATGAAGATAAAAACGACTATGAAGATGAAAACACTGATACTTTACCAGATATGACACCCCCAGCATCAAGAAATGGTGATTACATTCCATTGTCTACTTCTAGAAGCAGAAGTAGAACTCCTTTAATGTTTAATGCAAGTTTGAAAAGTTGCTGTTCAGCTACAACTAGAGCTGGTACTCCTTGTAAAATTACTTCACTTCCTGGGCGGGATTTCTGTTATAGACATTTAGGGGGGAGTTCTGTTGCTGGGTGATGAAAATTCCCAACTAATTTGTAGTCATAGATTTTAAAAAATAACATGTAGACATAAACAATGCTGTCCTTGTTCGGGATGTTCTATATTTTAAATTGAAAAAACTCTATATATACTGAATGCTCGATGGTTGTATGTTGTACTGTTTTTGGATCGTCATAGATGTTTTAAAAGCGTTTACAGGGTGGGTAAATATTTTTGAAAAAACTATACAGAATGCTCGATGGTTATACTGTTTTTGGACCGTCATAGATGTTTTAAAAGCGTTTACAGTGTGGGTAAATAATTTAAATTGATAAATTATCTCCAATGTTGAAATGTCATATACCTGGAAATGTTATTGTCACTTTGACATCGATAAAAAAGGTGCATCCTTTTTTATAAGATAAAAAATTCTCTTCCTCAATATCTAGTAAGCGGACGTCACTTTTACACAATGACAATGAGTCGCAAGTTTGGTTACTTATAATTTCAATATTCTGTCGTTAATTTATCTTGCCAAAAAACACTCGAGCTTTTCTTTTATCAGATTAAATTCTTTTTAACTCAAAGTTTTTCCAATCACTAAATATGCTCGAAAAACTGACATTAAATAATATTAGTGATTGGAAAAACTGTTTCGTTGCAAAAATTTATCTGATAAAAATTTTTTTTTGTGTTTTTACTGTTGAAAAAACTATATACAGAATGCTCGATGGTTATACTGTTTTTGGATCGTCATAGATGTTTTAAAAGCGTTTACAGTGTGGGTAAATATTTTAAATTGAAAAATCTATATACAGAATGCTCGATGGTTATACTATTTTTGGATCGTCATAGATATTTTAAAACCGTTTACAGTGTGGGTAAATATTTTAAATTGAAAAAACTATAAACAGAATGCTCGATGGTTATACTGTTTTTGGATTGTCATGGATGTTTTAAAAGCGTTTACAGTGTGGGTAAGTTTATAACGCCCACTATAACTTTTGAAATTTGAACTTTGGTAGTATGAAAATATTGCCAAGTATTTATTAATAATTTATTGTGACTTTTTAATAGACCTAAGAATGATGAGCAATTTTTGCTTCTAATCTCTTTCTTATAGCATGTTAAGAACGAGATTCATATATATATACAGTGCTGTTCAAAGGTCCCCTCTCCCTTCGTATCTTTTGAACGGCTACACTTACATTAATAAAATTTGGTGGGTGAAAATAAAGTGTTGTAAACTTCTCTACGAATGGTAACAGGTGACGTAATAGTAATAGATGACGTCACAGTGCCACTCTGGCCAATAATTTTAAATAGGACCTTATGGCAATTGATATCTCGTTTGAAAGACATTGACATTGGCTAACTAATTTTGACGGATAAATTAAATAAATACCAAAATTATTGGAATTATTTTTTTAAATTTAATTAATCAAATATCAACAATGGATTCTTATAGCAAGTGTTTGAAATGTGCTCCGTCTACTTCCTGACAGTAATACATCCTATTAGTAAACTCTTGTCGTACTCGTTCGAATGTGTCAGCTGTAATTGCATTGCATTCTTCAATAATTCTTGGTTTCAAAACGCCAATGCTATCTGGTGCCGTAGTATAAACCTTGGATTTCAAGTACCCCCATAGAAAAAAATCTAATGGTGTCAGATCTGGTGACCGAGGTGGCCATTCTATAGGACCTCGCCGGCCGATCCATCTACCTCGATATTCTTCATCCAGGTAACGTCTTACTGCACCATAATAATGTGCAGGAGCACCATCTTGTTGAAATGTTATTTCCAGATGGCCGAGTTCATCTGGATTATCTTCCAGAATTTTAAGAATTAACGGCTCAATTGCATTTTGTAACGTCTTCAGATACACTTTGTTTAATTTTTAACGTGATATTGTTTTTTTTGTGTTGCTAATAAA
>CAJUYG010001033.1:58960-97879 GCA_910591675.1 Galerucella calmariensis
CCCCCCTTGACATCTCACTATGCCCCCCTGGTTGGGAACTGCCCTAGTGTGATATCATATCGCACGGTTCGCATGAATTCTACTAACGTGGTTTTCTTATTTAAATTTACCTACGTAATATCTATATTATCAAATTATAAAGAATTAAAATGTCTTCTGCTTTATTTTGAAAATATTTTGCACTACAAACTGATTATTTAAAAAATAACCATATGTTGTAGGTAGGTACAGTTATTGATGTTTTCAAATAAATAAAACCATCATATTTCGTAAATTTATCGCGTGATCGTAACAGTAGTTTGTGCAACTAGTGTGGATATGATGATATCGCAGGAGGACGAAGTTTGAGCACGACGCCGTAGGCCCAGTGCTCAATCGTTCGAGTGCGATATTGACAATTCACACGAGTCGAACAGTATATTTTTTCTACGACCCCTTTAAGAAAAATCTAGAAAATAAACATTTGAATAAACTGTAAAATAAATATAACTTGAAATTAAAAATTTTCAACAATTTTATTCATAATCGTACCAATTCAATTTTATGTCTTCACTAATTTTTTGTGATAAACGTACAGTTTTTAAATGTACAATTTGTCTAATGTTACGGTTTCCCTTTTTAAATATGCGATGCTTGTTATAAGTAGATGCTGCCAGTCGGACTCCCGCACGAAGAGTACCGTACCTTTTATCTATAATAATAAGTTTTCTGCTAAATATTTCAAGCTTCTACCTGTTGTCGTTATCAATATCAAGCCGAAAAATTATTTGAAAATAAAATTAACAATAAAAAGAAATTTCTTCATGGGGAATCGAACCCGGGTCTACCGCGTGAGAGTCTGGTATGTTCACCACTCGACTATCGAGGTTTATACTAATACAACGTCGGAAGTATCACATACTTTTATAAGAACTGACGTCCATCGGTCCTTAAATACCCATTTTATTCTGTTTTTAGTACTTGTTATCAATTTATGCGGATTATTTTATTCAAGTTTACTTTTGTAAATAAATATTCTTGATCCAGTGCTTCTGGGAGAGGCTTTTTTTGACAAGTTATTTTGACGTTTCTTAAAATTGAAAAAAAGATGAGTGACGAGTATTAAACGCGAATGCTGATTGGTGGATTTCATATACGTTCTGGGATGTATATGAAATCATATAGTTCAGTTAACCGATATGGCCTACATTTCCATTCTGTAAACTGTGCAGGAAATGGAAAATATACATGTGGGTGTAGAAAAAAAATATATACTAATTATAAAAGTGAAAAATAATAAAGTATGCTTTTGTCCAAATTCTCAAATTGTAACACAAAGAATAGAAATAGTTTTTGTGAAGTGTAAGTGAAATATTTATTACATAAAAGTGTAAACGAATTATAATTGTGAGATAAACTAGAAATAAAAAGTGTTAGTCTCGGTTTTTTATTATAATGGAAGTTGATACTGATAGTAACGAAAAACCTAAGGTACTTTTTAAATATTTATGGCCGTAGGAAACATAGTGTACATAACTCGTTGCAAAGTGAATTTCACTCATTTCATTTCCGCACTCACCAATGTCAACATTATTTTTTTAAAACCATTACATTAAACAATATTTGTTACAATTATCGCATGGTCGTAGAAAAAATGGTGTACATTACTTGTGCGAAAATGATTTTTCACACTCGTTACGTAATATAGTAATAATTAACTACAATTGAAATATGTAGTTTGTACAAACAGACGAATATTACTTATTATTAAACAAATGTCCACAAGTTATTATGTAGAATGTGACATGTACATTGCCTTTCGAAGTTCTTACAGTAAAATAATTATGGTTAATGTGATTATTTACACCTTTAATACCTCATTTGTATAAACAGATTATAATTTCGTTTCTTAATTATTCTCTTACATAATTAGTTATTATTATTATTATTATTATTATTATTACAAATAAATGAGGGCAGAGGAGCTGGCTCCTATTATGCCCAAAAAAAAAAATACAATTCAAAAGAAATACCTACTAGTAGTGAACAAACAAATGAGAGGGAGAAGAAAATTACGATTAAGCTCTAAAAGTTATTGAATAAGTAACACTGATCTAGTCTATTCTTGAATATGTTGACACTTGTTGCTGAAACAATTTCACTGTCCAAATCATTCCAAATATTGAAAATTCTGTTTGGTAAAAAGTTTTGTCTCGATCTAACCGCAAAATTTTCCTTTTTTAACTTGAACTGATGTCCTCGAAGTTCCCACTATATGATTCTTCCATCATAAATAAGGTGAGTTAAGGCTCCGTTATTAGCCACTACGGTAAAATAATGAACCTCAGCTTCCACTGAAAACCACAAGATGGGGAGAGGATATGGTTTTATCCAAAATTTGGATCATATATTCTCGGAACTGGTAATTTAGTTGACCAAATAAGTGGTCAATGATTGATTACCATTATAATCTTGAATAAATACTTGATCAACCGTGTACCGGGCAAATAATCACGTGTCGCTCCCCACTGATCCCCACTTCCCATGCCAGTTTGTATCATTCGATACAATACCGAGTGATATATTTATTGAGATGTTATAGTTTTCGATTTAATTTACATTTCTTATCTGTTAACCAGAGGTAACGAGGCAACGAGGGTGAATTATTATCTGATTTGTTGTTGATACGTTGAGACCCTATTTATTTTAAAATTTATATCTCTATTATTTTTCCGTCTTATTTCGATTATTTTTTATACAGCGTGGAAACCACTTATGGAATAAAATTCTTTATGTCATTATTTTAGAAAATTATAAAAAATGCCGAGACACGTCAACTTTTGAATTGAGTTGTGCGTTATGTAAACATAAATGTAAGTGTACAGGGTGATTCACGTAAGTAAGCCATAGTCGGTGTCGTTTTTTTAATGAAACACCCTGTATATTTGCGTATTTTTGAAATCCTCTTAATGAACTGATTCCAACAAACTAAATAATGTATGGACAATTATGAATTATACAGGGTGAAATTTTTATTTCTACAGTTATCAAACAGATACATAAAATACCTGATGTATTTGATTTTAATACATTAAAATAAATGCTCAAAATGTTCTCCACCTAGTTGTTGGCAATAGCACAGTCTCCTATAGATCTCCTTAACTTCGTTTAAAGTTTGAGGTGAAATAATCCGTATTTCTGTAGTTATCCAGTCTTTGAGGTCTACAATGCTAGTTGGTTGTGTTGCATATACTTTGTTCTTGAGATAACCCCACAGGAAAAAATCTAACGGCGTAAGGTCTGGCGATCTAGCTGGCCACTCGATAGTACCTCTTCGTCCAATCCATTTATTGGGGAAGATTTTACTTTTCCAGTGAAAACTGTCAACACATCAACAACTGACAGAATAGAAAACAATCCACATTATTTACCGATTTTGTCTAATTATTGGCGTTTTTAGGCAATTTTTAGGTATTTATGATAAAATTCATTTGCGTAGCAGGTTTTGTTTAATATACAAATACGTCTAGTAATTAGTTAGTTTAGATTTTTGATAAATCCATATTTAGCTAATTTTAAAAAGTACCAATATTTCAAGTGTAATAAATTATTAATTTTAAAATTTTACCCTGTAAAATCCATAATTGACCATACATTATTTAGTTTTTTGGAATCGGTTCATTTAGAGGATTTCAAAAATATGCAAATATACAGGGTGTTTCATTAAAAAAAAACACCGACTATGGCATACTTGCGTGAGTCACCCTGTACATTTACATTTATGTTTACACAACTCAATTCAAAAGTTGACGAGTCTCGGCATATTTTATAATTTTCTAAAATAATGACAAAGAATTTTATTCCATAAGTGGTATATAAATTTTGTATGACGCTTTTTTTTCCTCCGTGTGTACGTCATGTTTGTTTTACGTTTTTAAAACCACAGGCAACTCTATCCTGTCCTAAACTGGAACGAAAACAAGAACACTGTTGCCAGCTACTGCCTAAATTATTTACCAGATCTTAGCCTAAATACCGAAAATATTAAAAAACCCTGACAAATTCTTTAATTTTACTCAAACCTACAAAAACAAACAACATTCGATTGAATAAATCAATATAAATAAATGAAATCACTTTTAAACATCTAACTTAGCTTAATGTGATTTATTATTATAAAGAGAAGATATAATGCGAGATCTTTGATTGTCTATATGAAAAACGCTTTGAAGTCGTTCGTGTATAACTAATACTTTCGCTATTAAAAGTTAACAAGCCAATATTATTGCATTACACACGTTGTACCAGTGTACATTTAGATTATCGAGAGTACGAAATCTGATAAAATTGTACCCGTTCTGGCAACACTGGATTGGAAAATTAGAGTCTCATATCGGAAACTATCCTCTCGATATATACCTATCACTCGAATGATACTGATTCAGTCAGCTTCCTCTGATGCCAAATCGGTTCAACCAAATAAGACTGAGTTTTTGGCTACCATATTTGAATTACGGCGCTAATTATGCCGCTTTTATTTCATTCAGTTCTTGATAAAATAACAATATTTTCGCTGCATTGTCACACATTTGTCTATAAAATACTGTTATGAAGGATGTGTCATCTTTATATCATTTCAATCTTCATTGTCCAAAATTGGGGATATTTGACAACGTCTGTTGAATTTATTACTAACAAGAAACCCATATAAATTATGATGCACACTACCTTAACAGTTTGGCAATCGATATAACACCTTACGTCTCATCTAAAATTATTAATAAAAATTAACTGAATGAAAAACGTAAGCCATGTTTTTACGGTCATATTTTCATTCAATAACGGGCCCTTAAGAAACTGATATTTAAAAGTTCCGTAATTGCCAAATTGTGCAGCCTTAAAACATAGAACTTACCTTTGGGAAAAGCTTTATGAGCCACATCAACATTCAAGAATGGTTTCCATCCCCTTATGGTCGATTGGTAAAAGCCGTAGTACATTTCCATACCTTCTCCTAAATCTAAGATTTCCCCTTGTGGTTTCTGGAAAAAACTCCTACCTGCCGATATTAGAGAAAGTGATGGAGCACACCTCAAAACAATATCCACTACTTGTAAAGCTTCTCGAGGAGTTTCTTGGGACAAATTATAGTTTCTTAATGGTCGTAAATCAACCTAAAAGTACAATTGGCTGTGTTTCAAATAGTTTTTGATAAGTCAAGTAGAAGAGTGGCGAAGACAAGTAAGGGTTGGCAATTGTGATGGTTGTACTAACCTGATTTGCTAACTTGACTTCAACTTTGTATTTTTTTTCTCTACCTTCAGTATCTTGAATAACTATTTCCCCACTAACACAATCCCCAGGACAAAGTTTGGTTGTGCTGTACAAATTTTTTCTTCCATCAAAAGCGGCATTAATTTTCGGATAATGTTGTTTCTGGAATAGATCCATGACTTTACGAAGAAATTTTTTCGGAGTATCCGGCTCCAAAGCTACATCGTAATGATAGGCAAAATCTAATTTTCCCAAATTGAGTGCCAAATGATTTGTCTCGACGGGTATCCTACGACCCTTAGTACCAGGAATTGATTTTTTGAATGTTAACGGTTCAAGTGCCAATCTGCTCATTTCCGAAGTAGGAGGTGCTAAAATATAAAATTCGATAAATCCAAATTATTTACTTTTTTTAATGTTTAGAGAAGTAAGCACAGTAATATGACAATCAGAAGATAATCTTCAGTTCTCCCTCTTGACTATAGAAAAAAAAATTACCTGTTTTTTTAGGTGCAGCATGATCACCTGTCATGCCAGGTCGAGATTGTTGTTGTTGTTGTTTTGGCCCTTTACCTCGACCTATACAAATTATGAACATAACAATCAATCACATAATTGAAGATATACGTTAAAAATCAATTAATTCAGACAGAAAGATCTTAAATAAAGTAGGCTTACCAAGATACGAGTTTTTTGAGCTAAATTAATAAATAAAAAATAGTAACCTGCTTGTTTTGGAACATCTCCACCTCCTCCTTGAGGAGGTAGCGCACCAGATGAAGCAAACCCTACAATAAATTATTAAATAAGTTTTGTAAATAATCCCATTATACAGGGTGTTTCATTGGGAAAGGGCCTAACTTTAACTGTAGATGGGGATCACTTTAGTGTTTCCTAAAACCTATATTCAATGTGTCTTCTGCACTTTATAACCGAGATACAGGGTGTTTTATAAATTAATCCTTTTTCTTTCGAACCTCATAACTTCCGAGTTACCCTGTATATTATTTTGAAATTTGGTACACATAATAACCATTACCTAGAAACTCCATCAAAAGCAACTCCAAAAAGATAATGCAGGCCCGGTTTATCAAAAAATTTCAAACTTGTCTTTCTTAAAAACAACACCCTGTTTATAGATTTCTTCAAAATTGCTCTTTATAATTGAAGAGAGTATAAAAAATCGAATCTACTTATTTCTTTTTTATTTTTCCGCAAACAATTTTACTACCAAAAATTTACCGTCAAAGTAATAATTTATGCACGTTTTGGGGGTTAACAATGGTATCGGAGTTTTTTTTTATTTTTTAGCTTAATATGAAATCTATTTAATGCATTTTGAGAGGCATCCTAGAAATTTAATTGACTTTGTATGTTTACGAGACCACTAAAACATGTGATTACAGTGCCCTTTTTCAATGAAACACCCTGTATATAAATATAAAACATATACCTGGAGGTGCTGGTTCGGAAGAAGGACCTGAGGGCTGAGTTGTCCTTTGTTGAGGTGCCTGTGGTTGAGGTGCTCTTTGTTGAGGCAACTGCTGTTGAGGTGCCTGTTGCTGAGGTGCCTGTTGCTGAGGTGTCTGTTGTTGTTGACCCCGTGGTTTGGCTTGAGGTCGTCCGACATTAGCTTTAAAAAAAAGGAAATTTTATAAAACTTCAATATTTATGGAAAAATACTTCTTAAGTTCTGATGGGGATGAAACTGTCACATTCTAAACTTATCTTGTTAAAACTTGGAAACACAAAGTGTTCAGAATATTCTACCCAATTTTAGTAATAACCACTAAACACTGGCAAATCAAAAAGAAGCAAACAAGAGACCTGGAAAATATAATAATAATAATAATAATGGCTTTTATTAACTGCACATATTATAAAGGAAAATAAATAAAAACAATAAAAAACAAACAGAAATCATAATATTACCTTAGTGGCAGCCAAAAGGCAGAATTCAGATATCTACAGAGGACCCAACGAGTCCCCTGAAGGATCTGCTCTTCCACTCAACCCGTTTAATTATGTAAAGTATATTCTAGATATATTCCACATTCTATAATTAAGTGAATAAAATTAAAGAAAACTACTTAAAGCTAGAAAGTAAAATAAAGTATTGGTACACCAGCAATAGGTAGTAATTTAGGACTTATATTTTAGAACGCCGCTCATTAACAACTCTTTCAGCTTTTTTTTTAAACTTATCAAAGGTAAGTTTTTTAATGAATGTGGGATAGTATTATATAGTTTCGCTATATTATATGGAAAACTGGCTCGAAACAATGTTGTTTTATGTCTGGGTTAAGTTATATTAGTTAAAATCTAACGTTAATATTGTGGACTTTTTTTAATTTTTTCATATAAGTAAGTAGGCTTTTAGCTGATAATAATTTTATGGAATAAAACACAAGCATGCATCAGTCTTCTATTATTTAAGTTCAACCAGCCAATATTAGCCATATGTTGTGATGTTGGATTTCGACGCTTTAGACAACAAATTAAACGGACACATGAATTTTGAATTCGTTGTAGACGTTTTTTATGAAATTGGGTTAAGGCTGGTCCATAAATTACATCACTATAGTTGAGTTGAGGAAAAACTAAGCCTTCACATAGCTGCATTTTTGTTTGCTTATTAAGCAACTTTCTATGGGAATATAAAGTTTAAGGTTGGAGAAGGCCTTTTTTATAAGAACTGAGGTATTTTTTGAGAATGATAAAGAATCGTCCCCTTATATGCCTAAGTGAACTAAAAGAGAAAGGTCATCGCAAACAGCCAATCATGAGGCAATGTAAATTGATTGAATATTAGTAATTGTAAATGAATGATTCTATCAATATAAATCAATCTTAGTGGCAGGATCAGTGTTGTTAATGTGAGGATAATGAAATTATCTCATTTTCAGATAATTGCTAATTGGATCATTTTTGGATCAAATAATTTTGAGTGGTTTGCAGATATAGGTAATATACAGGATGTACCAACCTTACGACAAACTTCGGTATATGGGTTATTTTGAGAGATATCAAAAAATGTTATTAACAAAAATAGTAGATGTGTTGAAGGTCCATATTTTGAAATTATATCGAACTATACAGAGTGCTGCATAACTCCGTCACAAACTAAACATATGATTTTTCAAATGGGAACACCTGTATATTATACCGAATTCGGATTGGTTACATTTTTTTGAAGCTTTTGATATGAGGTTTTGCCACGTTATACAGAGTCCTTCAAAAGATATGGACACGTTTATGTGAAAATCGTAGGTAAATCAACGCTCTGCAGCTTGTTGTACGTTAAAGAAAAAAAAATTTATTTTGCCAAACAGAGTTTTGTGATATGATGCGATATCTCCGTATCCTATTAAATTCCAATTATATTCTTTCTTGTATACAGGGTGAACGGAAACTCGAACCTGTCATTTTCTTTCTTATTTCAAATGGAACAGCCTGTATTTTATAGCAAAAATAAAATCTTCGATTATGTAACTTTAATTTTTGTCAAGCATTCCCTATACCCAAAGTTTGAAAAAACACAGTTATTTTGTGATATTTAATTTAATTTTTTTTTTCCTCACTTTTTACTCACCGATTTTGTTTACAAATAAAATCCGTAAGATGAATAAGACGGATTTAGGCAATTTTGACAATATGAATAATAAATTTTGCATCCTCAAGCAAAAAAAAATGGAACTTAATCTGATAGATTATTTCGAGAATGAATGAAAAAGTGGAAATTCGTCAACCAGTGTGCAGGAAACATCAACTATCATTATGTTCTTTGGGTATATTTGTAATCTCACACTTTGGTAACCTCTGTGTCTTTGAACCCGCACGATAAGAGCGCTTTTGACTATACTCGATTTGATTGTTATTACAAAAATACAACTACACCGACATGGACACGCCCACACAAGAGCACAGTGTGGGCGTGTCCATGTCGGTTTGCTTATTCAGACTGTAGTACCTTCAAATGATATGAGATGAATACTAAATGGAGCATATTAAGTGGATATGGATGTAAGGCTGCGAGAAGACTACTGATAATTTGAAAAGATAGAAATAAAGTGAAATTACAAGAGAACTTATAGTATAGATCAATTAATCAGACTCTCATGTATAAAAACTATAAGGAAAAGTCATGAAACATGAATACCTAGTTTAGTCACGACCCTGTTGTTTAGAAAATAAAATTACCTTTTCTACAGTCCCCTCATTTTTCAGGTCTTTGTTGTTGCTACTTTTATTGATTACACCTTATGAAATATTTTATGTGTAACTGTTATTTACAATTATTTTTGTTAAGCTAATAAAAAAAAGTAACCTGCTGGTGTTTGACTATCTCCTCTTTGGCCCCTTCCTCTGCCTGGTTGACCAGCCATAGGCATAGGACCTGTAATTATTAAACATGTTTTGTAAAAAAAACCATAATATATCAACATAAAAATTAGTACATTTTCAAAACCAAAGTATTATTGCAATTGATGAAAATAATTGATATTAACAGTTGCCATACCTGGTTGTTGAGGAGCTTCTGCTTGTGGTTTTTGACCCCATGCCTGTGGGGTTTGTTGTGGAGCTTGCTGGGGAGCAGATGCAGTTTTACCCCATGCAGGTGGGGTTTGTTGAGGAGCTTGCTGAGGAGCTGATGTAGTTTTACCCCATGCTGCTGGGGGTGGACCTTGTTGAGAGGGTTGAGGTCCCCGTTGAGGAGGTTGTGTTGGTTGAGGAGGTTGTGTTGGTTGAGGGGTTTGTGATGGTTGAGGACCCTGCTGTTGACGTTGGCGATCTTGTTGACCTCTAGGTTGCTGTTGTTGCTGCAAAACAAGATTAACAAATAATTATATGTATAAATAATATAAGAGGGATAAACTTCTGTTCCAAATTGTGTACACCAATGAACAATTTAGGCATTACTCTTAATTTTAATTCAATAATGCCTCCTAATTCCCAGTAATATGTATATATTATATTTTTTAACTCCCTGATTGACCAATACACGTTTCAAAACTTTAATATCTTCATCGACCTATATATAATTTACAATAATAATCATCGTAATTAGAATATTGCTAGATTGGTCGGTCACCCATGATCAAATTACATTGGTTTATTTCAAAAAAGAGTTCAGAAAACTTCCAAGTTTATTTGGTACAGCAATTATTATGTAAAAACTCAACCACATGACAGTTCCGCTTTTTCAGTTGATAAAAGTTTTAAAAATAGTTGGAAATACAACATATCACTCTCAACCAAAAAACACCAACAAAAACCATCCAAAAAACTCCATCAACAACACACAAATATTCGTTACAAATAAAAAGCATCGCGAATTAAAACTATCAACATACCCTTTTCATATTAAAGGATCAAGAATTATCAAGTACAATTGCAAATTTTTAAAATACAAGAGACCCAAACAGGCCTGATGTGATATTAAAAATTGAAAGTGGTTTCATTCTAAAAAGTAATCAAGATAAGAATCACATTAAAACACAACTCAAATCATTAGTCCAGTCAAAAGTGATAAAAGAACATAATGAAATAGATTATAACCAAAGACCATCAACATCATCAAGCAACACAAAGCAACAAATATGGCTCATTTTAGAAAGAAAAGGTCTGTAGATAATAATTTTGACACTAGCAAGTTAGAAGAGGTGAATAATTGGTTTGTAAATTTTTCTGGGAACAACTCCAAACATGGTCATCTTCAAAGCATCACAGAAGAGGAATACAATGATGTTTTATCCAATGGAAAAAATACAGCACCAGGCAATGACTCTTTAATCATACAACTCTTAGATGGTTACTATTTTGGATTTAAAGAAAAATCGCCAACAACCCACACTCCCACCATTTTAACATCCAATGTGCAGGCTGCAAGATTGGGAGGTCTAAAAGCAGCTGGAATCTTCTTGGATATAAAAAAGGCCTTTGATTCTGTTTGGCATAAAAGTTTATTACATAAACTGCATAGGATGAATTTTATTGTTCCCCCTCGATACTTTCCATCATAAAATATTTTCTCTCAGCTCGCAGTTGTATAGTAATTGTAACTATTACCTTTTCGTCTTAAAACTAGTTAATTTAGTGAATTTTTGAGGCTCATTAGTCTCTTCCTCCCAAATTTCTAAACATTACTTTTTATTAAATTCTCCTTCCATTCCATTGTCTGTCGATGTTCGAAATTTCAGTTTTCGAGTGGAACTCTTTCTTTCCTCTAGCTGCCACCTTAAAGGCAACATATTTCATTTATATTTCATCTATATTTATAGATCACTGTTAAGTTCTATTTCAACACGTGGTTTTGTATGTGCTATGGCATAACAAGCTCCTTTTTTTACCTGACAACAAACTAAAATTATTCAACTATCACATATCATCTATGAAAAAAAAATTAAAACTAGAGCACAACACTTCAGAAGCCTAACATATAGGAATGAGGGAATAAAGACATTGTCATCGATATTTCATTATTAGCATATTTCTAAAACTTGGTTATCACAAAAATATATAACAAAGTACCACACACTTTTTGTGATAAATCTTCATTCTGATCACCTTTGTCAATTGTCAGTAAGTTTTATATTCTTTATCAAAATTATTTTAAAAATATAAGTAGTGAAAATATTCAAATCTTACCTAGTTTCTCCAAAATACTGGAAAGTGTATTAGCAAAACAATTGGTAATGTTCCTTAATCAATTTAATTTATTTTCAACTAAACAATACGGGTTTCAGAAATACTACAAAGGCTATATTAGCATTGATAAATAACATTCAAGAAGCTTTTGAAAATAGGTCACAATGTGTCACTATGTTTACAAATCTTGCAAAAGCTTTTGATTGTGTCAGTCATACTCGCTTGATTGAAAAATTTGAAAGATATGGAATGCAACTATAAATAATAATAACCTGTTGGGAAGTTTGAGGCTGCTGAGGTTGATTGGATCTTGCATTGTCTTCATTTCCTCCACCTGCTTTTCCCTTTCCTAAAACAAGTCTACAATAACTATTTTAAAGAAGAAATGTTCTCATCTTATAGGACAAGAAAAAAACTGCAAGAAAACTTATACCTAAAATAACCAAAACAAAAAAAATTATCAATAACTGAAAAGTTTTTTTATATTCAAACAGGCTCACCATTTTAAATAATATATAGGTCATCAGTTATGCTACTATCAAGGAATTTCAACTTTACTAGATTATTCTGAGGAATCCTCAGTGAGGATTATTCCAACCAATTAGGAAGATCATAAATAGTGAAGATACATACCCCGCTGTTTTGAGCAATAAGCAAATGTCGGGATAGAATTTATCTTGGAGTTTTGAACTTTGCAGGCACAATGGAGATAAGAGAAGAAAAAGTACAAGTGACGAAAAAACCCTGATTAAAAAAATATTGGATAATCAGGATATTTATTTTGAAAAATAGTCTACCAGTACCAATTAGAATAATTATACAGTACCCAGAGAACACTATCAATATTATAATATCAATATACTTATTACATGACGTGTAACAAAGAGATAGGGGAAACCCATAGGAAACATTGAAAGTAGTTTCTTTACCACAGAAATTATTTGGGGCATTTTGGGGTGTATCCAGATAAATAATCGCCAAGAGTACACGTTGGAAATTTTCAAATTAAATTTTAACAGGCTAAATAATACTTTGGACTGAATTAACAATATAAAGAGGGTATATATTATAATGGAGATTGTTGTTAGCATTATTATAACATTTATTTTACCTACATATATGTTGAAAACATACCTTTTTTCTTTCCCATTTTTAAGGATCAGTAAAAACTTGATTAATAAATATTTACTTGGTGAACAAAATTTTTACGTCTGTCTACTTCACAATTTCAGAATATTCTTCTAGAAAATAGAAAACATCAACTGATAACTGACGATTGACATTTGACATAAATAATGAGAAAGTGAACCAAGCGATAAAAAAATCTCAAATCAAGTGATATCCATCTATCGAGATGTTGACGTACTTACAGCTCCAACATAGAAAAATGGGTAATTCTTAGCACAGTGCACAGCACAGACCAGAAGATAATATTAGTTATTAGAAAGACATTTGTAAAATATGTTTATTTATAAACATCAAGTTCATGGAGACTATATGAGCAAGTTTATTGAGATAAATTTATTTTTATATGAAAAAGTAAAACGGTATTAGAAGAAGAGGTCTCATAATAGACAGCATGCTCAGTTACCAATATGCTCTCCCCTATGGTTAAATTGAGCATGGCCTAACAATAGAATGTAATATTGGACTTTCATGGTATGGAAAGCAAGTATGTTTTGGTGCTGTGACTCTGCACACTATAGAATTCTACCGGTCGCTTTCTACAGTAGATAACTATTATTCCAGTCGACAGCAGCCAAAAATCTCACTCTGTAGGACACGTCTTCACATATAGAAAACGATAACTATCACTTTTGTCGACAAGTCGTGTAGAATAAAAGTCGATAGTAGAATTCTATAGTGTGCGGAGTCCCGGCATTGTAAGTACTCTGTCGACAACACTTCTTTTATTTCCGACATTACCATCGACTTGAAGTCTTTATGTAAACATTTCATAGTTCTCATTGTGGCTATGCTACATTTTTGGTCATAATTTACTTGCTTTTACATTTGTAAGTTCGGCCGAAAAGCATTAAGAAGTTACATTAAACATAAAAAAATGAGTCGGTGTTTCACTTTTAAATTAATTTTATTATTTGTATCGTCCTAGACAAACAATTTTCTTATTTATATGATGAGATGTATCTTCTACTTAATGTTTCTCAATGTGAATCTTGTCGCTGGTTGATTTAAAATGACTTTGGATTAATTCTTCGGTTACATCTGACAGTTTTGATGGATTCCACTTTGGTTTGTATGTCTTATCAATCAGGATGGCTTTGGTACCTACGAAATAGATATTGTGTTACTATTTTTTCAATCTCTACGCTCACATAAGAGTTTACATAGGCGTAACTTAACGCATCTATTAAATAGTTTTTCCAGTACTAGCTGTGAAGTTGACAATTATTGCTTCTTCTAGCGAACTGGGCAGTTGAATCTCTTCATTAGTGGTTAATAATTTTCTATTATTCTCCTAGGTCAATAATGGACAGATTAAAATATTTTGAGAATTCAAAAACTTGTGCATAATAATTTTATATATCCATATGAGATTGTCTTTAACATATTTGCTGCTTAAAATTACCTATCAAGATAAAAATTATTTGAATAAAAATGCCATTAGTCTAAAATTCGCGCTCAAACAAAAATGACAGATGACATAACGAGTACGTTCGTAATATATCGAAAACTGACAGTGTACTTGTCAGTCAGACGACGGAGTAAGCGCTCCTCGTAGAGCGTTTGTGAATTATTTCTAATTTTTGTCTTAAATTTGGCTAGTAGTGGAAAAAATGATATATACACCATGGTGTTGAAGATATTTATAAACCCCGCACCTTATTCCGCTCGGGGCAAAACCCCCCGCGAAATAATCTTGGTGCTCGGTCAATAATAATTCACCACCTTGGTGTATAATATACTATTATTCATCGTTCTCTATTATACTAACTATAAAAACCAAAATATATATGTACCTTCTATCACGTCAGTGAAGGTATAAAAATTTGGAGTTAATTTACTTTCTAAAAGTAAACAATCTCTCAAGTCCATATTTCTCGATAGTTGCATTTGTCTAAGAATAACTTTAATGCTTGTTGGTGCATAGCTTTCCAATAATATTTTTGTTTCCTCTGCCCATATAGATTTATCGTCTGTGAGTTTTGAAATAATATCTTCAACGGTGTCTCCAGAAAAACATCTATTAATATTATCCATTATTGGAGCTAAAGTGCTTTCTGGTATATTTTCATTGCAATATTTCTTGATAATGAGATTTTCGTTATCCGTAAAAGAAGAATTTAGAAGCCCCTCTTCAACTTTCTTAAGATTACTACTGTAGCAAAAATGTTTAGAGTATCCTATATGAAGTAAATCTGCTCCTTTTAAAGCATATCCTGTTAATGCTAGGAAATTACATAAAGGTACATCAAGTTTATTAAAAAAGTATGATGCGCCTGCGTTTGGATGAAAGCCAAATTTAACCTCGGGCATAGACAATAGAGTGTTTTCAGTTACTAATGGATATTTTGAAAAAAGTGCTATTCCTGCCCCAGCCCCATAAGCTATACCATCTACTAATGATATTATCGGAATTTTATAGGTATGCAATAAATATAACAGCTCGTTGAGTTTTAGTAAATATTCATAAAGAAGATGCTCATTCCTAGTTCGCTTAAAATCCTCAAGTGCTTGCAGTATGTCTCCTCCAGCACAGAAGGCTTTAGCTCCAGCACCTTTTATAACGACAAGTTTTTTTTTATTTTGCCACTTTGAAAGTTTTACTACTAATCCATCAAGCATTGGAGGATTAATAGCATTTAAAGCATGAGGTCTATTAAGGATAACTACTCCTGCTTTCTCTACTTCTTTGGTGAGTATAAATTGTTCTGTTGAACAGTTACGTATATGTTTCATCAATTTTTTCCTCACATATCTTGATATTAAATTAGTTGGTGGCTGAAAATATAAACTATATATGTATATATATATAAAACTATCCTCAAAATAGTAATACAGATATGATAGTACGAGCAAGAGATATAGTGATATCCACGATCGTGGTGATATCTACAAATCGACACTTGAATCTCCTTCCAGATTGGATATGGATTGGATCTTTTTCGATTTACTGCACGTTGTGATAACGGACAGGAGATGTATACTTTGGCAAGTTTATCTGAAACCGTGAAAGGAATGCAGTCGAAAACATTCGACATTGCCACGTTTAACTATGAAAAAACTGAAGTGCTAATCATGTAGTGATAATAATTATAAATGGGTCTTTTTATTATTAACAATATTAAAAATATGATTAAACGTTAATTTTATAATGTGCTTGTTTCCTTGTATTTATTCTATTAACATTGTTTTTTCAATTTATGAATATTTAAAGATGAACACTTTTCCAAATTTGTTACGGACTTCTTTGAGCTCTGGCACCGTTGTACGAAAACCATAATGACCACACCCTCCGAATTACATAATTGGTGATTTGTATCGACCAGCTGACTTCTTATTGGCAAGCGCGTGCGTGAGATCTTCCCTCTCACTTAGTCAATTGACTGATATTGATTTATTCAGCGGCGTTGGTATTGTCAGTGACCTTTGTTTTTTCAGTTTCACTTGGTAAAATAGGTACCGTACGCCATTTGTACGTTTGGCAGATAGGCGCCATGTTTTTCCTCGCCTCTTACCGATGCCGCATAGCATGGAGACTCTTCAGATAAACTTGCCAAACGTATCGCTTTGCATCACACATTTCTTGTAAAACAGTGATACATCTATTTTGAGCGCACATTTATTAAGTACTAATGATAAGCATTATTATTTGGATAAGATAACATCTAGCTAGACTATTAAAACTCTATGGTTTTTAAAAAGCTAAATACATACTTTTAAAATCAGTCTACAACTAGAACAGCGAACCATAGATCATTAAACAATGATCGAAGGTGATCTGTGGATTAATCCAGACTAGTCTCCATGAGTATAAAAATAACGCTGGGTTCGTTCAATTACTATATTTAGTATTATATAAGATAGTCGTCGATTAGAAAAACCATAGAGATACTACTGTAGATACTCTATGAGAAGAACGAATATCATTCACGATTCTTAAAACTGACCTGGCAACACTGCGGTTTTTATTGTCTACCAAAATGTTGATCACTAAATATCAAAATTGAGGATATCGACTGAACAAAGACTATTTTTGAGTTTACTTACTGTTAGATTCTTTTTATATTTTATTAACACTATATTCATTCTTTTCCACTTGAATTACACAACATTAAAATCAAATACCTACCTACGAATTATTAGTAGGTACATAGCACTGTGGCCTTGAACTGTCGTAGAAATCAAACGCTGATATACATTACTCGAAAATAGAAACTGAATTAATAGATTAACAATTTTTATCACCAATCGTCAGTAAAGCCGTCAATTATTAGATTGATTTCCGGAAGTAAACAAACAGTTTACCTTATCGTAGAAATAAAGTACCTACCTACTTTAAATAGGTATGCCTCAGTTTTTTATATTCTGAATTCTGAACAGTTGATGATAAAATTTTGTATGTACCACGTCAGTAAAGTTTATTTATCGGACTCGCCTATTATTCGCTTTCCTCGCTTCTCTCGCTCGTCTCATAATTTCAGACTCGCCCGATAAAGAATCACTTTACTGCCTTGGTACATAATAGATATTTACGAAATAAGTGTCGTAAAGATTCATGTTACGAAATGAGATGAGAAATTTGTCAAACGAGGCCGCTAGGCCGAGTTTGATAACCCATTGAGGATCGTAATATGAATTTACGATACGAATATAGTACAATATTTTACCTACTACCAATAATGTTAATTATTTATCCAAAATTAGTCAATATTTCTGAAATTATAGTATACTAAGTATCAAGCGAATGGTAAGGGTTGCTTACCCTTAACGTTCGAAATGCTTATACCATATTTTGCGCGATCGTATTGAAATATTCGAATTTCGAATAAAATAATTTAACGAAATGTCAAAAGTGACATTTATACTTCTCGATAAGTTTAAAATATAATTTGCATTTTAGTGAAATTGATTTCATGCTATTTATTACTTTTTATATTGTTCTGTTCGATTCTGTTCATTAAAAAATATCAATCTTCTTATTTTTTTTGTTTCTTTTGTGTAATGAATGAAGTAATATATTATTTAGGACCACTTAAATGTATGTAGGGCTATAGTTGAAATAATACCCTTCTTGGTGTGCGTCATCGATTGTTAATCTCCTTCGTCCTTCTATCACGTTACGTAGGAAGAAATGGGAAAAAAGACAGGTCTGTGATTAATCCTAATCAAAATATCACAATAATGAACCGTTTAAATGTATTACAAACGTTAACCCTAATCTTTGACTTACAAAAATTTAATTGGTTGATGTTTAGATTACGCTCAAGCTCAACCTATCAATCGAGAGTTTAAAATACTATAAAGGCGTTACTTTCGATTCGGCAATAAGTCTTACGTCTTTTTCTACTATCACACTGACAGTTCTTGACAGGTCTGTACTTTGTTGTTTACGGTCAATTATTATTTATGAAAAGTGAATAGGTATTAATCTTATTGTTATATTTATATGAATAATATAAAAATATGCATGAATACACGGAAAAACATCAGTATTTTGAAAGTTCTCAAGTAATTTCAGTTAGAAAAAGAGGCTGGTAATTATTAATTGCATAGCCTTTTCGAATTTGGCTAAATACAATCCTGATGATTTCATTTATCAAATTTAAGGTTAGCTATATGTCAAAATAGCAAATAAAATAAACGACATGCCGAAAACTCGGATATACGTCACAATCGATGACGCACACCAAGAAGGGTATTATTTTAACTATAAGACGTAGTTTACTTACCGACGTCTGAACGGTAAGTAAATCACTTACCGACGTGTTAGACTTGGAAACCAGTAAACACAACCTACCAACCTGACAACCGATGCTGTAAACAAACAAAAAAGATCGATCGCGCAAAATAGTATATTAAGTATCAAGAACGGTAAGGGTTGTTTACCGGTCGACAGCAATGTTTGGAGGCTGAGGTAGCGAAGCCTCCAATTTTGCTGGAGACCGGTATTACCCTTAACGTTCGAAATGCTTATACCATTTTTGGCGCGATCGTATTGAAATATTCGAATTTCGAATAAAATAATTTAAATTTCTTCGAAATGAACGAAATGTCAAAAGTGACATTTATACTTCTCGATCAGTTTAAAATATAATTTGCATTTTGGTGAATGTTTTCATGCTATTTATTACTTTTTATTTTGTTCTGTTCGATTCTGTTCATTAAAAAATATCAATCTTCTTATTTTTTGTTTCTCTTGTGTAATGAATGAAGTAATATATTATTTAGGACCACTTAAATGTTTGTAGAGCTAAGACGTAGTTTACTTACCGACGTCTGAACGGTAAGTAAATCACTTACCGACGTGCTAGACTTAGAAACCAGTAAACACAACCTACCAACCTGACAACCAATGCTGTAAATAAACAAAAAAGATCGATCGCGCAAAAAATAATATAAGCAGTTCATTCCAATTAATTTTACTTTACAGCACTAGTACGAAACTCATATCAGTATAGTAATGTTTGATATTACATATTGGTAGTAGGTAAATAACTATTATCGATAACCGTCAGTAAAGCCATCAATTATCAGGAAGTGAACCAACAGTTTACCTACCCCCCTGCCCCTCTCGTATCTTTTGAACGCCTACACTAACATTAATAAAATTTGGAGGGTGGAAATAAAGTGTTGTAAAATTCTCTACGAATGGTATATATATGGTATATATATATAATAGGTATAACAGGTGACGTAATAGTAATAGATGACGTCACAGTGCCACTCTGGCCAATAATTTTAAAAATTACCTTATGGCAAGTGATATCTCGTTTGAAAGGCATTGACATTGACTACATAGCCATATTAATTTTGTTTGGGTTTAAACTAATTTTGACAGATAAATTAAATAAATACCAAAATTATTATTTCACATTTAAATATTGAAGATTTTTCAGTCCGTCTCTGGTTAGTTGTCAAAAAAATTGACGTTTTTAATTTGATAGTATTTGTTGCTTTGCAAAGTTTTTCTAAATAGCTTAAATTGTTACAATTTTTTCCCCTCGTTCTCCCAAAAATATTTTCTAAATTCCCAAAACTAAGAGAAAGGGGAAAACTGTATTCTTATAAAAACCAATTTACTAAAATTCATACGTTAAATAATATATATATAAAAAATATGCTTACAAAATCTTGGCCAAGACGCTTACCTCATTTTCATATAAAACATAAACTGAAACGAAAGTTAAAGTATTCTTGGAAATCAAAGAGTCAAAAATTTAACACGTTATCATTTGATAATATCAAAAAAATAAAAGCTGCTCCCAATTTACTACTGGTAGGTATACGGCCAAGGACGCGTCAATCGGCCGGCAATGTGGTCCAGCCAAAAAAAAAAGAAAATTCCTCTCCCAGTGGAAACGATGACGTCACGTTGCGAAAAAGGAAGGAAAACCCCTAGGAAGACTTCAGAAGAGCCCCTCAGTAACGGAAATAAACGGCCACCGGCAGGAATGCAACACCGCAAAAAAATACACCAACAAAATTGTATTTCTATTGATAGAACCCTAAAATAGAAAAATTGAAATAGCATCATGTTTTTCAGAACTTGAGCCCCTGAAACATAACGAAAAGTTCGCCAAGAAAAATACATCGAAATGAAAGTAATTCCCTCGTGTTCTTGTGAGGGTCGCTTATCGAATATGGCGGAATGGAAGTCCTTCTTTTCTTTTTAATCCGTATAAACGGTTTTTGAGTCGATTATTCTTTCCAAAATCTTCAACATCGAACCCCAAAAAAAATTTAATTAGTTGTCCTGGCTTACTCCCCTTCTAAGGATGGCTTAACGACTCCACACTCCAACAACGCCACAATGCACAGGATCAACACTTTTATTCAAACGACTTATTCCTCCAACTGGTGAAAATGGAAGACCCGGGAGAACTCCTACGTTATAACCTTCCTCAACTGTGGATTACCAACTTAAGCCCC
The DNA here is from genome assembly GCA_910591675.1 of Galerucella calmariensis. NCBI lineage: Eukaryota > Metazoa > Arthropoda > Insecta > Coleoptera > Chrysomelidae > Galerucella > Galerucella calmariensis. The sequence continues at coordinate 79,976 of CAJUYG010001033.1, forward strand.
ACCACAAACACGAATAATCTTCGTTTGACCAACATATGAGCTGTAAAAGGTCGAAGATATGGTTGCCTACCAAAAGCTTCCTCGATACGTATATAGGACTGATTATAAGAAGAAAACGAAGTGTAACAAAATATTTAATTTTATTATTGTTTAACGAGATGTTTAAGAGTTTAGATAGGCAAAATGGTACGTACTCAAGCCGACAAAGTAGCAGCTATCTTAATAATTGGCGAATCTAGAAAGAATCTCCATGAAGCGGAACGTTTATTTAATGAGAGATACCCAGATCGCCCTATCTCGAGAACTTATTTGAGGGAGCTTCTTCACAAGTTTGAAGCAACAGGTAGTTGAAAGAAAGAATTATTGAAGAATGCAATGCAATTTCAGCTGAGACATTCGAACGAGTACGACAAGAGTTTACTAATAGGATGTCACTGTCAGGAAGTGGAAGTAGACGGAGCACGTTTCGAACACTTGCTATAAGAATCCATTGTTGATATTTGATTAATTGAATAAAAAAAATAATTTCAATAATTTTGGTATTTATTTAATTTATCCGTCAAAATTAGTTTAAACCCAAACAAAATTAATATGGCTATGTAAAATATGTAGCCAATGTCAATGCCTTTCAAACGAGATATCACTTGCCATAAGGTCCTATTTAAAATTATTGGCCAGAGTGGCACTGTGACGTCATCTATTACTATTACGTCACCTGTTACCATTCGTAGAGAAGTTTATAGTTAAAATAATACACGTGTATTCGTGTATTCATGCATATTTTTTTATTATTCATATAAATAAAACCATCAGACTAAAATTCACTTTTCATAAATAATAATTGATCGTAAACAACAAAGTACAGACCTGTCAAGAACTGTCAGTGTGACAGTAGAAAAAGACGTAAGACTTATTGCAGATACGAAAGTAACGCCTTATAGTATTTTAAACTCTCGATTGATAGGTTGAGCTTGAGCGTAATCTAAACATCAACCAATCAAATTTTTGTAAGTCAACGATTAGGGTTAAAGTTTGTAAAACATTCAAACGGTTCATTATTGTGATATTTTGATTAGGATTAATCACAGACCTGCCTTTTTTCCATTTCTCCCTACGTAATGTGATAGAAGGAGATTAACAATCGATGACGCACACCAAGAAGGGTATTCATATCAATATTTGAATGTAACGTAACGCATAAACTCATTTTTAGCTAAATAAACAATAAAAGTAGAAATTAATCAAATGAATATTAAGACGTATTTATAATTATTTGTTTACATTGAAAATTTCGAATATACTGTAGTGAGATCTTCGTTAACCGTGAGGATCGGTTGTTAATTATTGTAATTGTAATTATTTTTTAATTTTTTTAGATAAGAAAAGGAAAAGTATAACGAAACTTGAGAAAACTAATGATTTGATTAAAAATTTAACAAGATTGGAACAGTGCGCCATTTGGAATGCTGAAGATAAACATGAGTAGACAGAATAAAAAATCAACCAAAAATTCAGACACTCCTTTTTGACTTTGGAATGTTTAAATAAGTAAAAAATATATTATGAATGCTTCGTGCCTTTATTTGTATAAATAAAACTATCCATAATATATTTTTTTTTCATTTCTTCATCGAAAGTTAAGTATATGACAAGGCAGTTATCATATGCAAATATTCTCTCATCCTCCCATAGTTTAGCCAACTTGCAGCCCTAGTCTCAATCATATTAAGCATCTAGTACAAGAATAGTTTGATAAATAAGATCATCAGGATTGTATTTAGCCAAATTCGAAAAGGCTATGCAATTAATAATCACCAGCTTCTTTTTCTAACTGATAATACTTGAGAACTTTCAAAATATTGATGTTTTTCCGTGAATTCATGCATATTTTTGTATTATTCATATAAATATAACAATAAGATTAATACCTATTCACTTTTCATAAATAATAATTGACCGTAAGCAACAAAGTACAGACCTGTCAAGAACTGTCAGTGTGACAGTAGAAAAAGACGTAAGACTTATTGCGCTACGAATGTAACGCCTTCATAGTATTTTAAACTCTCGATTGATAGGTTGAGCTTAAGCGTAATCTAAACATCAACCAATCAAATTTTTGTAAGTCAAAGATTAGGATTAACGTTTGTAATACATTTAAACGGTTCATTATTGTGATATTTTGATTAGGATTAATCATAGACCTGTCTTTTTTCCATTTCTTCCTACGTAATGTGTTAGAAAGACATTAACAATCGATGACGCACACCAAGAAGGGTATTATTTCAACTATACAACACTTTATTTTCACCCTCCAACTTTTATTAATGTAAGTGTAGCCGTTCAAAAGATACGAGGGGAGGAGGGAACTTTTGAATAGCACTGTATATGATACAAGTGCGTGAAGTTATACTTTTGCGCTCGAGTTGAGAAAATGCAAGGCACGAACGTAGCGAGTGCCTTTTTAGCAACGAGTTACAGCTGTAGGTTCATTCTACTTTGACTAGACTGATCTAAGTGCCCGGACGAGTTATACGTTTTAAAATTTCCAAAATCAGAACTACTTTATTTTGGATACTTCCATAAGAGAAAATCCCGTAGATTTAAAAAAAAAATTGCCAATAGGGTATTTTCCTATGAGCGGAAAAAATTAAAAAAGAGTCGGAGCAGGTACTTTGTGGTACTATTATGCCAGAAATCAATATTTCACACAAATAAATTAAACCAGTGATTTTTTATTAACTTAACAAAGATGGTAATTTTCAAATATTTACTCAGCGCGGGAAAATATGTGAGTTTATTGTGACGTAAGAGGTCTCGCTGCTTGCTTGTTTCTTATAGGCCAGCTCAGGTGGGCGGCCGCAGGTCGAGCCGATGGTTCCGATTCGGCTGGTCAGGGTCAAGTCGCTCGGGATGCGGTAGGCGGAGCGACAAGATCACTGACGTCATAAGAAATCAGCGCGTTTTGGCGCGCTATTTAAATATAAAATTTTTAAAGTTGATTTTGGCAACTTTCCCGCTTAGTAAAAAATTTGAAAAAAATTTGGAGTACTTAACTGAGGTCAGACAATCTTCTAATGGTGTTTAAAAAAAATTGTCAAATACCCTATTATTCTAACATTTTTTTTTCCAAATTTTGATTTTTCTGGCACCCCTCTGTACAAAATATGGTAGGTACGACTTACCCGATGTTTTTCCATATTTGTTTATGATCTGAATGCTTTCCAAATTTCAAATCAACATTTTTATTATTAGGACCTGCAGAGGGATTCTGTGTCATGTTGATATCAACATGTCGATAGCGACAACTGATGTCGACATGTCGTTACCACATCAAGCTATTTTGGTATTCTGTGTCACTATCGCTTTACCTTCGGAAAGATTCGTAAAAATATTACTCATCCTAAAAATTCGTCTCGCTTTCCATTTATTTAACGTTGGTAAGAGTTTAGGCGAGTGTGCAAAAATTTATATACTCAATTATAATTGGTTGTTTCAAGTGAACTGTAAAAATTAGCCTATAGGATAATTTGTATTCATCCGATATATTGTCGCCGTTTAAGGTACATAGATTCGTGCAGCATCAACTTAACAAAAATTGTTTTGTGTGTTATATTCACAACACAACCCCAGTGGGGTGACGTGGGGCTGTGTTGTGGTTGTATTCTTATATTTACAGATAATATAGTTATATTGTAATGTTTCCAATTAATAATTTAAACATTCTCGTTCTACAAGAGGAAGAAAGATTGCAGCAAATGCGTACTATAAATTTAGAACGGCGACATTTGAGAGATCGCATTGATCCTTTCCATGACACCACTGAGGAAGAATTTATATGCCTATATAGATTGAACAAAAATTTAGCACGGTTTGTTTTTAATTCAATCATGCAGCAATTGATGCAGCCTAATAATCCAGTTGCCATTCCAGTGGTAATAAAATTTTTTGCCAGCCTGCAGTTTTTTGCTACTGGAAGTTATTTTTAAAATATAATATTATTCTATCAACGACAATTGACAAGACGTTAAAAAGTTTCAACAAATTTTCTATTTCTTTCCCTCTTTTCTACCGTAATGCAAAGGGACATGTGTTTGTCTCTATGTCAAGATATCGAGTGGTATCGTTTATATGCGAGGGTGTCAATGTCTGTTTGTCGTTATAAAACGACAAATAGTCATATGGTATGGCACACGGAATACGAATAGTGTCGTTTTGTTGCGACTGTTGATATCAACATGACACAGAATCCTACTACTGTATGATTTTTTGTGTATATGAAGGTATTTGCGACGCAAACTCATTTTTTAATTTTCAAATATCCTGAATCGGAACTAAGGTCTCTTCGACGTTTTCATATATGTGAATCCGCCAATTCAACCACGTAGATTTTGAAGATTTCCTTAAAAAATTTCCAGTCTTTAATTAATAAAAACAAATTTTATCCCCTCACTTTTCCTTGTATACAATGTATCGTATCGTCTTTGCTGTTTTTTTTTCTTCAAATTTGTTCATTATTTGGGAAGGTGTCTTCCAAATTTTAGCTCAAAATTCCTATTTTTATGGCCTCTAAGATTTTTTGAATTGGCGCATGTTCTCACACCTCACCTCACAATCTAGAAATTTCAAATTTCCAAAATCGGTACTAAGGTATTTTGGATTCTTTCATATGCAGAGATCCACTAATTCGACCACGTAAATTTCGAAAGTCCCCATAAAGATTTTCCAGCCTTTAATAAAAAAAAGGTTTTCTTGAAATTTCGATCCCTTTACTTTTGGATATCCTTGTATAAAAAATATGGTGGATGCGTCTTTTTTGATTTTTTTCATACTTGCCCATTATCTGAGAGTATGTTTTTCAAATTTTAGCCCAACACTTTCATTATTGTGGCCTCTACGATTTTTTGACTCATTTTTCAAATTTTCAAAATAAATCGGACCTTCGACAAAATATGGTAGAAAATGGCCTATGAGTTTTTGTGTTCCTTGTGAGTATTTATCCGGGTCCACATCAGAAGACATAAACGATGTTCGTAACTGTTCTCGGGATGTTTATTGATGTGGAGGGGGTGAAGAACCAACCCGGCGCGTCTCCAGGTGGCGGATAGGAGGGCCTCTGACAATGATTTTTTAATGAGGAAGAGGTTGCGGGGAAAATGGGGGCTCGTTGAGCATAAGACCTCAACTGGCAGCCCTCAACCCTGCCGCGGACCAACTTCACCTGTCCCAGCTGTAGTATCGTGGCTAAGGGACTGCACACAGGGTTTACGATGCCAGGTGAGTCCTCGGGATCACCTGTTATACCAACGTTTCCTGGTCGTCAGTGGTTATGTCTCGCGGGCCAGAGAGATGGGGGGGGGGGTCTTGGCCTGACTATCCGGACCAAGAGGAGACAACCTAAAAAAAAACCTGAATCCTTCGGCGGGATGACCAGGCCTACAGGATGCGTGGCCGAACAGGAGATCGGCACCAACTGGTCATCACCTTGGGGAACTGGGCGAAACCCCATTGTAGATAGCCTTACCTCCGCATGCGGGGCTCTGCGGAGGCGGACCAAGATTTCCCTAGCCACTCGTGGGATTTTTATGGATCTCGATGGTAACCAAGAGCAGGGGAGGGCTCAGCCCATACAGGGCTATGATCCGGGACAGAGAATCCTGGGATAAAGAGACGAATATACAGCCTCATGGGACTGTCTGGTTCACAGATGGCTCATGCTCTGGTGACAGAGCAGGGGCTGGAATTTACTCTAGGAACCCAAGGACACAAATCTGTATACCATTGGGTGATGGTGTATCTGCATATCAGGCCGAGATATACACGCTATCTTGGAATGTGCGAAGATAAACCTAGACAGAGGTTATGTGGATCGACGCATAACCATATACACTGACAGTCAGGCAGCAATTGAAGCCCTGAGTGGATATACCATCAACTCGGGACTTGCTGACGAATGTCGAGAACGACTTGCTGATCTTACAAGTCAGAACGCAGTGCGGCTAGAATGGATTCCGGCCCACTCTGGTTTTGAAGGCAACGAAATGGCGGATGCACTGGCTGCGGAAGGGGCGGCAGCTCCTTTCTGCGGCTCGGGCCCGAGCCTCGGCCTAACAAAACAAACGATACGCAAGGAGACGAAGAAGTGGCTGAGGAACCAGCACCTCGCTCATTGGAATGCCCTGCAGGGTCCTAGACAATCCAAACTCCTACTGAAGGGATGGACTGATGGACACGCTGGGGCAGCTATTGAACTACCAAGGAGTAGGTTGAGGAAGGTAGCAGGACTCCTAACAGGACACTGCTGTATGAGGAAGCACCTCTACAATCTAGAAGTAGAGGAAAGTTCCCTATGTAGCGGTTGCGGCATGACTGATGAAACGTCAGTTCATTTTCTCTTAGAGTGTCCACACTGGGCTGTATTACGCAGGCGAATCTTCGGAGTCACTGTCATGGCTCCTGGGGACACAAGCAGGCATCCACTGAAAAAGGTTGTGGCCTTTATTGAAGGGCTCGGCTTCATGGATGACTAGGTAGCAGGAATGGCACAATGGGCCCGCCAGTGGCCTCAGTGCCGGAACCGTGACTTTAGTTTGGCTAGGTCAAGGCTCGCCTGCACATTCTGTAGTAGTAGTAGTAGTAGAGTATTTATTATTATTTTTATATTAGGAGCTTTGTTTTATAATTATTGTGACACGTGTGTCTTGCAAATATTCTATAAAATACTTGAGCCAAAATTTCAGCAGACTATTGCGTCAATAATATGGAAAATAACTATAATATTCAAGTTTAGCGATAAGCAATATTAATGAAAATCTACATTATTAAAATTTTATGTTTATTATATAAAATTTAATAATTTATTTTTGTAGTGTAGATTGAGTAGATTGAGATATTGGGCGTTATTAAATTAAGTAAAGTTACATCATTAGATTTACTTATAGGAAGTTGATGATGTATACTTGACGCAATAGATATTGTACGAACTTAAAGTTGTCGGCTTTTTGTTCGATACGATACCGTCATAGTCCGCAATGAAACTTAAAGGGGATAAACGATTAGATATATATATATATATATATATATAGCTGCATTATAGTATATTAAAGTGCTCGAGTGCTCGAAATAGAGCAAGTGTTTTAAAGACCAGTTATCCACGAATACTTTACGCTATTTTTTTTATTGATGCACTTTGAAATTATAGATACTGGTCTTTAACTACTACAACAACAAGAAATGGAAATCATAGATGGAAATAAGAACTAAAAGTCAAATGGTTGAATTCGTGATGTATATGATGTATACCTTGCGTTGTCATGGAAATGAGAAAAACAGAAACTAATTTGTGTTTTGATGGAAGTTCAACCTTATTGAGTTCTGTGAATGTCAATAGTATTAATTTAAATACTATTTCCTAAGATTTTAAAAATCGAAACATTAATATTTCAAGCAATACCAACGGCACTTTCCATTTTAGTCTATAAATTTGACATTGTTAAATATTGTTCGAATAAGTGTTTTGACGTTACAAACTACTCCTGTCAGATCAATGATGAAAAAATTGTCATTTAGACATGATTTAGACCATAGATTTCGAGAGTTCGATTTAAACACGCTGAGGCTTGCTTTAAATGGGTAAAATGGTTCACCAATAAAAAAATATTACGTCCACTATACCTACATGTAAATTTCTTTTCGTTTAGAACTTGCGAACGGCATAAAAATGATAGTTTCCATACGAAGTGGGCATCACCAAGCGAAACAGGGATATCTCTACTGTTAAAATATTATCTCTCTCTCCTTATAAATTCCAATAAATTATTCTTTATAAATGGTGTAAATAGGTATTCACATACAGTGACGTTATTATTTTTAATAATTGTAACCATATTAAAATAAATTAACTGAAAAATATGAATATTTTATTTAATTTACATAATTATTTAATCTATCCAACATACAGATACATCACATTATAGTGAAACTGTAGATAATTATAAGTTCAATATAGAAATACCCAGTTAACATTACATAGTGACTTTCAAAACTTACAATGTTCATATTAGTGAGTATACTTTTAGCTAAAGCAATTATATATTTCCACTACTAGATGAGAAGTTGACAAATATTGCTTCTTCTAGTCAACTGAGAAATGGAATTTCTCTATTAAGCTACATCCTCAATCAATCTGCTAGCGAAGTGGCACTTCAGCACGCGTGCTGCGAAACGGATACCCATCCTCAATCATGTCAATTCAGTCTGCCTGAATGTTATCGCACATGCGCATTTTCATTGTTATTTTAAGGTAACGAGGTAATTAAAAAGTTCAACCTGTGATTATTCTCGTAAATAAAAGCAGTTACTACTTATCAAAGACAACAAATTAATATAATTACGATATTAGAAAATAATGTATGTTTGTTTACGAAGATAATAGAATGAAATAGGGTAAGTGTACCTAAATTATTTTCCCCATGATTGAATGCGCATGACACAATTCGGCACGCACCGAAAAAGCTTGCAGCTTGCAAGCTTGCACTTCCAAGTCGGCGCGCATGTCAGCACGAAATTGAATTGAGGTTGCTTACGTTTAAACGTCATTGTCCCAGCACGCGTGCCACTTCGCCACTAAATTGATTGGGGATGGGCCTTTAGTGGTTAATAATTTTCTATTATTAACCTAGGTCAATAATGGACTAATTCAAATATTTTGAGAATTAAGGGATGGTAGTTCAACAAAAACTTGTGCAACATAATTTTGTATACCTAGGAGATTGTCTTTAACATATTTGCTGCTTGAAATTACCTATCAAGATAAAATTATTTGAATAAAAATGCCATTAGTTTAAAATCCGTGGTAAACCAAAAATGACTGATGACATAACGAGTACGTTTATAATATATCGAAAACTGACAGTTTACTTGTCAGCCAGACGACGGAGTACACGCTACTCGTGGTGCGTTCGTGAATTATTTTTAATGTTTGTATTAAATTTGGCTATTTATAGTAGTGGAAATCGCGGAATAATCCTGCTGCTCGGTCATTAATAATAGTCTTCACCACCTTGGTGTATAATATATTATTTTTCTATTATAATAATAACATCAGCCGGTTTTGTAATTTTTATCATCACCTTTCCTATAAATGTATACCTTCCTGTAAATAACGACATTTTATTTTAGCGATCTCCGTTGCTGATTCCAAGAGTGTTAATAACAACACCGACAAAAAGAAACTGTTCAACAGAACCAATTCTGTTGAAAAAAGAAATAAACAATAAGTTGATACTAACTTTGAACCGACCAAAAGTTTTAAATTGCATCGGCCTTCCATTAAGTAAAGAACTGCATCGAGAATTGAAAAGTGTTACCAAAGATCATTCGTTATTAATATTGAAAGGTTGCGGTGATAAAGCTTTTACCTCTGGTGGAGATTTAGCAGAATTTGAATTGTTAGTACGAACTAAACGCGTTGTAACAGCTTGCACATTTAGTGCTAATTTAACTGCCAGCATCCATTTAATACATACACTTCCTATACCAGTTGTAGCTTTGGCCAACGGATTTATTATTGGAGGTGGATCTGGAATTGCAACTTTTTCAAAATATCTGATAGTGACTGAAAAAAGTCTGTTCTTTATGCCGGAAATACAAGTAGGTTACCACCCGAACTCCGGTTCCTCATATATTTTCAATAAAATACAAGGAAAACTGGGTTATTACTTGGCTTTAACAGGAAATAGTATTAAAGGATCAGATATAGTACAAGCAGGATTAGCAACTCACTTCTGTTACAGTAAAAACTTGGAAAAATTAGAAAGAGACCTTCTAGACGGAAACGCTAAGGATGTTCAGTATATTATTGAAGAAAACTGCGTTCCAAAATTACCCGAATTTTCTTTAAATCCATTACTGGAAAGTATAAATAGATGTTTCTCCGAATCAAGTGTTGAGAATATTATAACGAAATTAAAAGAAGAAGAATCTACTTGGGCTGAAGCGATTATAAAAAAGTGGGAAACGTGCTCTCCAAAATCATTGAAAGTAACACTAAGGTTGCTACAGAAAGCCAAAAATATTGAATTGGAAGATTGTTTGCTAACAGAAGTTCATTTAATGAGAGGATTTTGTAGGTATCCAGATCTACTAGAAGGTATGCAAGCTATTAAAATTTATTGGTATATAGTCCAAGAGACAGAGCCAAAAAAACTGTTTCAATTTTTAAAGGCTGGTTTTTTGTTAAATCGTTGTAGCCGATGGGTAGACAAACATGCTCCGGTCAGTCAAGCGTGCCGTAGAACAGGTGGCTCAGGTGCGATATTAAAGGTGTATCATTTGACAGGTGTGTAATGTGTGTATCCTACTATGGATACTTGGTGCATTAGAAGTGTGGAAGGGCCTCTGACTAGGTGGTGTTGCCGGTCACTTGGTGTGTCATCTCACAGGAATAAAACAACTACTGGAATCACTGGGACATGTTCTCTTTATTACCTTACTTTACTATGACACATTAACTCACTTATTACTAGTACTAATTAGGATCTTAATTAAAAAGGATTACGATGAATAAACTACATTTAGAATAATTTAGAATCAATCAGAATGAATAAGAATGAATTGAATGAATTAGAATGAATCGAATCGAATGAATCGAATGAATGTTAAAGTACTTTCGTTTAATATATTTATACGACGAGTCAAGTTCACCGTTTCGTAAACATAAACAATTTCTGTTTACATTTACTTCGGACTCTGAACTTGACATCCTACGTGAGACCTTTCTGTTTTTATATATGTAAACGATTCATGCTATATCGACGTTAGCTTCAAGGGAATTTATGTCTTTAATCATAATAATACCATAATGATAATTTAAATAATTAATAAATAATATTTCGGCCAAAAGGCATCACACCTTCCCCTTTTACAAAAAGACTAAATTCCGTTGAGCTTCCTTCCCCCAATGGAATAAATTTACAATTATCCTAAAAATAGATGATTATTAAATAATGTCATTAACCTATGGTAACATATATTTATAATCTAATGTACGTCCAAAAATTGTTTACGATAACTTAACTGTTTGTCTTGTTTATTTATAATCACTTAATGTTTTTGTTTATGATAACTTGATTGTTTGTCTTGTTTATTTATAATCACTGAATGTTTTTGTTTATGATAACTTAATTGTTTATAAACACAACCGCACTTCGATACCACTTTACATTTTTTTTTTTAATTCATTTTACAATAAGGATGGATTCTGTTTTTGTGTATTTCTTTTATCACACCTGATTCTAATTTGACTTTACAGTTAACCTCACTCACCTCTGTGACTGTAAATGGACCTATATATTGAGATTCGAATTTGGTTCTATTTTCCCTCTTTACTAAAACTGAATCCCCTATTTTAAAATCAACTGGATTAGCTACCTTACTATTTTGACTTTGTCTACTAAGTTTATATTTGGTTAAATATTTCTCTGCTCTCTGATGAGCTACCTGCAGTTTATATTTTAACTCATTCTGATATTCATCAATGTTATAGCATGGCTCAATGTCGTTCGTGAGATTCTCGGGTAAGTTAGCACGTCTCCCGAACAATAATTCAAATGGCGTATAACCATGATAAGAGCTTGGAGTCGTATTATAACAATAAGCAAATAATTTGCACCATTCATCCCAGTCATCCTTACTTTCATTTATAAAATGTCTCACATACTCATTAAGCGTTCTATGTAATTTCTCACAACCTCCTATAGATTGATGATGATATGCTGTCGAATAGTTATGACTAATATTTAACATTTTGGTTAAAGCATTGAATATTTCATTTTTATATTCTGTGCCCAAATCTGTCCTAATCTGTTTCATCAGACCGTAATTTGGTATGAAATTTTCAAAAATTCCACGAGCTATCGTGTTCGCTTCTTTGTTTTTAACTGGAATTATTACTGCATATTTCGTTAATTCACATAACATTGTGATGCAATAACGGTTACCATTTTCACTTTGTGGAAAAGGACCGACCGTATCTATATATGTTATATCCCATGGTTTTGCTGCTGTATCCGTTAATACAAATTCTTCTTTGTGATTATTTTTCGCTTTATTGACTTGGCACTTGTGACATTGCTTAATATATTTTCTCACATCTTTTTCCATGTTTTTCCATCTAAAATTCGCTCTTAATTTTTTCAATAGCCTGTTATTTCCTACATGACCTCCAAATAAAGGATCATTATGATAAGTTTCTAAAATCTGTTGCTTTTCTTTTTCTTCTTCCACCATCTTAGGTATATCGCAAATACATATTTGTACGTTTTTTAACGTATTGTTTCCTTTTTCCATAAACTCTTTTATAGTGCACTGTGTGAAAATAATATCATTCATATAAATTTTCATCCTTTTTATTCCATTTTTTACCGCTAGCTTATCAAGCTGAACTAACGTTTGACCTAAATCAAAGTTAATTATATCGGTATTAAATAAGGATTGGCTAAATTTCATCCTGTTTTTGATCCGTATGTTCATCCTTAACGAAACACGGTTATTTTCAAATTGCAGAATTGGTAATTTATGCGCCTCTAAATTATTCAGTACTTTATATACTGCTGGCTTGCGAATATCTTCCTTTATTTCTGTGGAAACTATTCTATCTTCTCTTGTAGGCTGAGCTTTATTCTGACGAGTTTTTGACCTCGTTATTGCTAAAACGTGAGCATTGTCAATGTACAAGTCTTTTAATTCATTCACGGATATCCTTGAAATGCTGTCCGCATAATTTGAATTTCCTTTCAAATATTGTATTTCGAAGTTGTATTCTTCTAGGTCTAGTCTAATCCTTGTAAGTTTCGAAGTTGGTTCTGTCATCGAAAAAAGATGTGTTAACGGCTTATGATCCGTTTTCACAATAAAATGTGGAGAGCCATATAAATAACACTTAAAATGATTAATTCCCCAATGGATAGCTAACAATTTTTTCATGATTATAGGTTTATTTAATTCGCTTTTCTTAAAACTTCGCGATGCATAAGCTATAGGTAGATCTATACCTTCGTATTCCTGGCTAAGTATTGCAGAACACGCAATATTTGAAGCATCTGTTGTCAATATAAATTTTTTATTGAAATCTGGATATTTCAGAATAGGCGGCTGAATTAATGCCGATTTTAGTATTTGGAATGATTCTGACCACTCGAATTTTACATTTTTCCTAGATAATTTATTGAGAGGTATGCATATTTCAGCGAAATTGGGAATGAAACGTCTGTAATAGTTACAGAATGCTACGAACCTTTTAGATTCTTCTGAATTTTTGGGAACTGGATACTGCTCAATGACTGAATATTTTGCCTTGTCGGGTAGAACCCCTTCACTAGACAAATTGTGTCCTAAATATGTTACTTCTCGTCTGAAGAATTGACATTTTTGTGGATTTAATTTAAGGTTGAATTTCCGACATGTGCTAAACACCCTTTCGAGATTACTTAAATGATGATTTTCTGACATCCCTATTACAACTATATCATCCATATAAAGAAATGCTTTTTCTGGAGTTAATCCTGAAAATGCTATAGACATCATCCTTGAAAAACTATTTGGACTTATATTTAAACCAAATGGTAATCTTGTATACTGAAAGGAACCTTTTTCTGTGCTAAAAGATGTATATTTCCTTGAAGACGGTTCTAAGGGAATTTGATGAAAACCTGACATAAGATCTATGACTGAAAACCATTTCGACCTCCCTAGCTGATCTAAGATCGAATCTATTCTAGGTAATGGAAATTTATCTGTGACTATTTTCTTATTTAATTGCCTGAAATCTATGCAAAGTCTCCAAGATTTTTCTCCATTGATTGCCTTCTTGGGAACAAGTAAAACTGGACTGTTATAATCTGAGATTGAAGATTCAATTATACCTTGATCTAATAACTTTTGGACCTGATCGTTAAGTTCTGAAGATTGAGAATGTGGCGTGCGATAATTTTTAATACTTATATACTGGAGTATCATCCTTTACCAATAGCTTTTGCTCATAAAAATTATTATGCGTTAAAATGTCATTTTTTAAAGCAAAAATATCTGAAAAATTCTCACAAAGATTTATTAGCTTATCCCTAACGTATTCTGGTACCTCTAAATTCAATGTTTTTCTTAATTCTTTCATCCTATTCTTACTTTCATTCGTCACAGCATATACATGAAATAAATTTAAATCCAATATTTTAATGTTATTTGTATTTATCGACTTGCTTTCATAATTTGTATTTAAAATTCTGACATAAGGATTAGTTTTTGATATAATAGATCTTGCTATAAATATTCCTGGTAATAATTCTTGTTGTTCGACAACTTTATCCTGTCTTAAATTTTTGAAACTTTCGACCAACCGATAGACTTCACATCTAGGCGGTATTGCTATAGTATCATATTCAGGATTATCAAAAATTTCTAATGTTACTCTATTCCTGGATTTGCAATCTATGTATAATTTTAATTCTGAATAATCTAAAATACAATTATAATTTCTTATGAAATCCCTACCTAGAATTCCATTCGTAGGTATAGGAAATTCCTCTTTCACTACATGAAAACAATGTCTAAATGCTACACCCTTAATAAAAAGAAAAGTTTCTATTGTACCCAAAGTTTTAATTTCTCCCTGAGTTATTCCTTTAATGTTTAAGATTTGTGTTGTTTTTATTAAGTGATGTGGAAAATTATCTGAAATTTTTAATAACGATATATCTGCACCTGTATCTAATATAAAAGTATCTATATTATCCGATATGTCAGTTTTAATTTGCACAAAGTTTGAAAGAGTTAAATCAAAGTTATAAATATAACGATTATTATATGGTTTTAAATGAAACTCAATAATGCACTGGACTTTTCAATTTACAGAAAACCAACACATACTGATGTGACTATACCATATGATTCCAACCACCCCATGTCACATAAACTAGCAGCATACAATTCGATGATTCATAGAGCATTTTCGGTTCCTATGAACAAATTTAATTTTGATAGAGAAATTAATACAATTAAACAAATAGCCACATCCAATGGTTATCCTTTACATTTAATAAATAAATTACTTAATAGAAAAGAGAAAAAGATGGCGTTACAACTAATATTTCCTAAACAAACTAAAGAATTAACAAATTACAAAACCATCACTTATGCTGGTAATATTTCCAATAATATTTCAAAGATAATATCTTCAGCAACAAATACAACAATTTCTTTTAAAACAGAAAACAATGTAGGTAGAAATTTGCTAAATGTAAAAACAAAAATAACCCCATTAAAAAAATCTGGGATATACAAACTTAAATGTCCGGATTGTAATGCTGTCTATCTTGGTCAAACCAGTCGTAATTTTGAAATTAGGTACAATGAACACTTACGAGCATACAGATTAAAACAACCAGATAAATCACATTATGCAAAACACCTACTTGACACTAAACATTCAGTAACACCTAACACAGAACCAGAAATACTACATGTTTGTGATAAGAAGCAAGAACTGGACTTCCTCGAGGAATTAGAAATTAGAAGACACTTAACAGACCCACAATATGAAGTCCTCAATGAACAGCTGAATCTAGGAAGTTCTCCATTATTAAACTGTCTTCTTAAGTAATAATTGTAAAGATCAGCAGATATAGTTTTCCTGGTTTCCTATATCATTGCACAGTTATACTGATCTTAAATGGGACAAAGATATCCAGAATATCCCCATAGGGCTAATAATATCAAAGCTACTATTTGTAAAATCTTCTTCTTTTTTCTATTCATATATATTAAGTCAATCACTAGATAGGGCACTATTTGGACTAGCCAAATATATATCAAGTATACATCATGTCAAAAGTAACTTCTGTCATTCTGATGATGATATTTATATCGAAACAATTGTCAATTTACTTGCAATTTACAGATTTTTACAAATATATTGTGGAGTCATTTAAAAACAGTTAGTTTCATTTAAAACCATATGATGAGTAGATTCCACGAAGTGAGGGTTTATACAGTTAACTCAATAACGATTATTGTTAAGCAAGTTGTTTAAAATTTTGGATTTTTCACCTTTCTTTTTCAAAACCCCAATTCTTTTTGTTCGTCTTCCTCTCTACTTTCTTCACTTTCACACATTCTTACATTCCTATAATTATTGTTGAACCTATTGGTAGGTCTTTCTCTATACTCGTTTGAACTACCTTTATATCTCTTGAATCTCCTTTCTCCTTGATTCTCCTGAAATCTCCTATTATTGTCATAGTTACCTTTCCTATGAAAGTTATTTTCTCCATTATGATTAGCATAAGAATTTCTTCGCTGAGGAAAATACCTATTTCCCGACCAAAACTTATTCCTATCTGCCTTATAATGCAGAACACTCTCTGTTGACTGATTGTTTCCCACATTGATGGAAACCAGTTTAGTCATCACCTCTTGTGGTGTCGTAAAATTTCCAGCTGCTATAACGGTTTTTATCCGTTCTGAAGCTGCGTTGTCTAACAATGATTTTACTGCTGCTTCTGTAGTATACTTTGTTGCTAAGTGTACTGGCATTCCTTCTGCCAAATACGCGGCTTGTAAACTTTCCGTCAGCTTCTCCATTTCGGAAGCATATCCGACGAGATCTTTATTATTTTGCCTCAGTTTACTTAGTTTAGCACTTATCAAACTAGTGCTGTCTCCTCTGAGTCCTTTCTTAAGTGTATCGACTATTTCTCTCAGAGAATTCTCAGTAGTAATCAAAACCCTGGCTTTTCCAGTCAGTCTTGTTTTCACGAATAACACAGCATTTCTCTCATGGTCTGCTGCGTATACTCGTAGTAGGCTAAACGCATCTACAAAAGACTGTAGTTTGCTTGTATCTCCATTAAACTCGTTTGGTAATATCTTACCAGCTAAATTGAAAAAATCATTCATACTTAATGCCATTTTATCTTTGCTTGTTGCTTCTAATACCTCTTTACTAATTAAATTATTACGCGTAATTAATTGAGACGGAACTTTATACCGACAATCTAACACTTGAAATGCTTTCTCTACCTTATCTCTGATTTTGGCAAAATATAAAATGCATGTATTCTGCTGATCCTCGTCTAATTTATACCAATTCTTATTTATTAACTTAGAGAAATTATTAAATGAATCACACAACTTATTTATTATATCTATATGACTTTCTGAACTTTTAGGGACCTCCTTTTTTAACACTCGCTTACTATTCTTACGTATATCTTCTAAAATTAAATTCAATCTAATCTCAAATTCTTCCCACGTTACTGCATTTCCATCACTCGAGGACATTTAAAATTAAATGATTCATTCTCAACAAAAGGAAAATTAAAAAAAAAAAAATATCAAATACTAACGCAACAACGACAAAACAGAATATATCCTTAAAGTTTACAAAAAAATTCTCACCGTCTTAAAGGTTCAGTGTGTTTTGCTGTAGGTTTCTTCTTATCTTCCTCTTCAGTTGTCTTCTATAGTTCCATCCTGATTGTAGTACCAAAACCACAATGATATAAATAAGGGCCTTCATCTCCGGATCTGCTTTGGTTTCTTCCTGGACTATGAAATTGCTGTTGACCACACCATTTTCCTGGACCGCTTGTTCGTTGACTTACCACCCATTTTCACAGAATTCCAATTGTTTGCAGGATCGCCATGTAATGTGTGTATCCTACTATGGATACTTGGTGCATTAGAAGTGTGGAAGGGCCTCTGACTAGGTGGTGTTGCCGGTCACTTGGTGTGTCATCTCACAGGAATAAAACAACTACCGGAATCACTGGGACATGTTCTCTTTATTACCTTACTTTACTATGATACATTAACTCACTTATTACTAGTACTAATTAGGATCTTAATTAAAAA